>PVKN010008339.1:0-25279 GCA_004027915.1 Capromys pilorides
ATCACTAAGCTCCATCCTCAGCCTTTTCAAACAATGTTTTTTTTAAACAAATTTTTGGGCCTAGGGAGATAACTCAGTAGAATAAGTGTTTGCCTGGTAAGCACAAGGGTCTGAGTTCAATCTCTGGTTCTGGAAAATAAAAAACAAAAGCAAAATTTCATTAAATTGCCTAAGTTAGTCTTGAATTTGCAGTCATCCCACGACAGCATCCTCAAGTGCCTGCATCACGGTCATGTATCACTGAACTCTATTTTTTATTTTGAGGCAAATCTCATTAAGTTGCCAAGTTACCCAGGCTATGCTTGAACCTGTGACTCTCCTGCCTCAATCTCACAGAGTATTTGGGATTGTAGGTATATGCCACCATACCTGGCTTCAATCCCTCCTTCTTATAAAAAGTTTCAAAGTTTGAGGAAGAGGCTGCACCCCAGCCCACAAGAGGAAGAGAAAGACCCCTGCAAAGTGGGGTCTTACTCAGGGACCTGGAGGCTGGAGTTTGGGTCCATCCACACTGGCCTTTCTGTCTGGTGGTTCTGACTCCTCTGTAGTCTGAAACTCCCTTCTCTCCTCATCAGAGGACCTCTGTGCAGCTCTTCTTCCTCTACAAGTGAGGAAAGGGAGGCCACTTCCAGGATGGGAGCTGAAGAAACAACCTGAGAGTCAGGACGGGTGGAGACGCCATTGACAGGTGGAAGCACAGCACAGGGCCTGGCTCCTCCCCTTCCCTGCTGTGGGCTCCTTGAGGCTGGGACTGTGCCTGTCCTGTGCTGGTGATGGTCAGGGCTGAGTATGCACCCACTCAGCCCATCCACAGCAGAGGGCTCGGGGGCTGCAGCAGGTGGTGGGCACCAGGTAAGTTGCAGAGATTTTTTTTTTTTTCTTTTCTTTTTGTCTTAAGACTGATTGATTGATTTGGTACAGAGCCTCACTACACCCCACCACCCCAGCACTGGGATTGCAGGTGTGCGTCACCACATCCAGTTTCAATGGCCAGCATGGCATGTGGTGCTGGGGATCAAACTTGGATTCTTGTGCTTGTTAGGCAGGTACTTAGACCATCAAGCTATCTCCCTGGCCCCAGCAGAGATTTCTGTTGACTCTCAGCTGACCCTGTGCTTACCATGTGTGGGAAGAGAGTAGGTATCAGATGTTTCTTGTCCCTGCTGCCTCAGCACTAGAACCTGTAAAAGGGGCCTGTCACATCCAAGGAGAGTGACCTAGGCCTGTAGGGACTTTTGACCCATTCTGTCAGGCTGATGGATGTATGGGAAGACACTCAGAGACAATGGCAAGGACATCGCCCAGGCCAGAAGCTGTCCTCCTGAGAGGCCCTTGAGCAAGCCTCAGTTTTTCCATCCTGACTTGCGCCCTCTACAGTGTTGGTGTGATGAGCCAAGCAAGGTGGCTGAGGGAAGAGAGGGATTAGCAAGTCCTCGGGTAAGAGGGAGGGACCCTGAAGATACAGGCCCAAGCGGCAGGCGTGACCAGGAAGAACCTGTGCTTCATCAAAAGGAGCAGGAAAACTCAACAGGTTGCATGGCAAAGAGACTTTCTGCCCTACACTCAGGAGTGACTTGATCCAGGCGATTGTGACCGCCAGGACTCAGGGCCTGTTTGTTTCTCTCTCTGTTTGGGGCTCCGTTTCCTCATTCCCTCTAGCAGCTCCAAGTTTGCATTGCTACACAAAGGCCAGGAGCAAAAGGGGCAGCGTGTCTGAGAGGGCCCCACATGCTCCTCTTGGGTTCTGCTATGATCAGACGCTGGCCAGGCCTGGGTCACACACAGAGCCCCAGAGCTGGGCTGGAGTTCACACCTCCTGAAGGGTGGTCACCCAACAGCAAATTAGGGGGCTCTGTTCAGCAGAAGTGGAAGTGCACTTAGGGAGCCCCAGCTGCTGTCAGCTACTGGCTCTTTGTCAGCCTGCCAGGCAGTGGGGGCAGCAGCCTTCCTTCTGCACCCCCACCCTGGGAGCCACCCAGCCCCATCGGCTCTCTTCCTCCAGGCAAGAGAAAAGGGCAGTAACTGCTTGCTCTCCTGAGTTTCTCTGACATCTTTTGTCACCTATCAGGGGAACAAGCGACTGCTTTGATCACAGCAAAAGGAGAAAGAACATTCTAAACGCGAACTGGAAAGATTTGCTGAGAGGAAAGCGGTAAAGGCAGATGAGTAGAAACATGATTTACGGGTGCCAGACTTGCTTGTCTGAGCACTGGAAAGCGGGGTGAGCTCTGCGCCCCATCCATCTCTGCAGCTTGGGTTTTTAAATGGCCAAGTGACCCGGATGAGGCAGGGGTCTTGGTGCAAGAATTTCCAGAATCACTAGAAGCTGCAGCTGGGAAGTGGGGAGGGGAGGGATCAGAACGGAGAGCGTGCCAGGCTGGAAGCCAGAGATGGAGTGGGACTCTGGTCCTGCCCCTCCCTCCCCGAGCCCAGTGTCCACTCGCTCACTGTGCCCAGCCTGGCACCTCTCTTCTCCTTTCCCTGAGACCTGCTC
This sequence comes from Capromys pilorides, assembly GCA_004027915.1. Lineage (NCBI taxonomy): Eukaryota > Metazoa > Chordata > Mammalia > Rodentia > Capromyidae > Capromys > Capromys pilorides. The sequence continues at coordinate 2,495 of PVKN010008339.1, forward strand.
CATGATTTCTAGGATGGCTCACCCTGGCCACTGCTTACGCAGATTGCTGCTTCAGAACAGAAATACACTGCAAGACTTCTGTCCCCTCCCCGACAGATAAAAGAATATGACATCAGTCCATAGTAGGAAAAGTAGCAGTAAAGGTGAACATAGGCAGCAGCAACTGACCGGTCCATTCCAGCGGGGTGCTGCGGCCCACCGGAAGTAGCAAGAGACCAGCTTCGCTTATCAGAAGCAGAGAGTTTGGGGCTAGAGGACAGAAAGGGGCTTGATGGCCCGGACTGAGGCTGAAACAGTGTAAGGAGGGAGCCTAGGATGGGGCGCATGCCACTCTGGCTCAGCTGGAGCAGTGGAGCCTGAGGCCCATCCTGGTCAGCCAGGTGTGAGCTTGGTCACCAGGGGTGCCAGGCAGATGTGAGTTCCGCACATCTGTTTCTGACTGTACAGCTCTGGAGTAGGGAGCTGCCAGGGATCCCCTCCACTGGTCTTGGGTTCCTGCACCCCAGCTGCAGGGCTCTGCTGTCATTGTTGCTGAGGTGTCTGTAGTGACCAGAGGACTCAGGTTTGACTGGGGGTTCTTTGCCCACACCTGTGTGCCCTGCCATCTCCCCCTTTTTCTTTCTCTTCTTAGGCCCAGGCAGGGATCGAGCCAGCTTCTTAGAAGGAGGTCTGGGGGAGAGCAGGGCACAGGGTCTTCTCCCCAAGGAGCCCTGTACCCTCCAGTAAGGATTTGTGGAGTAACTTCTGTCCATGAGACACCAGCATAGGGCACCTAATTTATGTCTTGGGGTAAACACAAAACTTGAGACCTCATTAAGAAATCATGAAGAATTTCGAGGTAGTGACCGCAGCCTGTGGGCTGTAGGAGCGAGGGGTGCATGGTGCCCCAGAGGGGCCCAGACGCTTCCCGTGGGTGTGGTGCTGGAGCTTTCACTGGAGCAAAGCCCTGGACTCTGTAAGGACAGACACGGCTTACCTTGGCTCGCGGCTTCAGATGCTGACGCCCATGATGGTGCAAATTCATGGGTTATAAAGAAAAAAACCAAAAAACAGATGGGCCAGCGTGGCTCTGAAGCCAGGTTCAGTGCTGCCTCTCACAAGCATAAGAGGTTGGACTGCCCAGCTAAATTTGTGTCCTCGGTCCCTAAGCTGTAAAGGGGGTGCTAACAGCGACCCCTTGTGGTGCTGGTGTACGGGTAAGCGGCTGAGCTAGGCCCTGCCTGAGAGTTCCTGTGGTGCCAGGCCTTAGTGGATCTGTTAATGGAGGCCAGGTAGCTTCCAAGAGAGTCTAGGAAAGGCAGGACCACTGGGAAGATCTGGCACTGGTCACTCCCAGTCTGGCGTCTTCTGTCAAAGTCCCAGACCTCAAGGGGACAGTGTGTCAGTCAGCTATTTTTACATAACAAACAATCCCACAGTTAGTGGGTTGAAACAATAATCCAGGTTGTGAGCTCATGACTCTCCTGGCTGGCAGACGGCTGACTGGCGCTGGGCTCGTCCCTGTGGGTGGGAGTGGGCTGCTGCTCATCAGCCTCAGCTGCGCTGGCTGGGCTCCACAGGCTGTCTTGTGACGTACCTCTGCAGGTCACCTGGGGCCTCCTCACAACAGCGGGAGCAGCTCAGGAGGGCGAGCGGAGCACACGAGGGCTCCCGAGGCCGAGGCTTGGAGCAGGCCCGCCGGCTGCAGGGGCTGGCGGGTGCAGGCAGGAGGACAGGCCGCACAGCGGGGTGGGCAAGCACGGCGCTGAGAGCAGGCCCAGTGCTGCTGCTGCTCACAAGGACGAGACGTGGGGCTGCCCAGCCCAGCCCACTGCCTGTCCTCAGTGTCTTCCCCTTAGCCACTTTCTCCTCGTGGGAACAACACCCAACACCCACCACTTACAGGGGGATAGGTTTATTTTGGCCCATGGTGATCTGGCTCCAAGGAGAAAATGACACGGTGGGAGGGCCGAGGAAAGCTGCTAAAGTTGCGGTGGCCAGGAGCAGAGAGAGGAGGAGCCGGGGCGGGAGATGCACCCTTCCAGGCCCCGCTGCCGGTGAGCAGCCTTTTATGTGCGGACCCCATGGGTAAGCTCCAAATTACCAGAGGATTAACCCACTGATGAATGCCCTGTAGCTCGCCCAGGGTCCGGTCGCTTTCCAAAGCTCCCCTTGTAGACACAGGAGGCTCTTGGGGGCTGTTGCCATCTAAACCATTATACCATCTTTCCTGCCTCGTAATGTTGGGTTTCTCAGGTGGGCACACTGAGGTACAGAGAAAGCCACCCTGCCCCTTCAGTGAGAGGAACTGCCAAGGGATGGGACAAGTGACATGTGAGAGGGAGCACTGGGAGCTGGGGCCACTCAGGAGCCCGGGGCTCCCCCTGGGAAGGAGGTCATCAAGCCTCAGGACGCCTGGCCACAGCGGAAGCATCCTATTCCCTGCCCTGATTTATAAACAGACCTGGGTCCCTCCAGATGGGGTGGAGTCCTTCCCTCCTACTGGAGCCTCTGTTTTACAGAAAGAGAACAGAGGACAGGAAGGAGAAGATGAGGTCCGGAGCTCCCAGGTGGAGTCACTTACCACTGTTGAGTAGTTCTTAGTCCTGAGTGATGAGTACAAGGATATTGCTTAGCAATAATTTGCAAAGCTGTCTGCTAATATTTTAGGCACTTGTACCTTTGTATTACAATACAATATTTTAATAAAAGTGTGAATGCAGCCGAGCGTGTTGGCGCATGCTGTAACCCCAGCACTAGGAAGCCGAGGCAGAATTTCAAATTTGAGCCCTGCCAGGGTGGGCAGTTAAGAAGGTAGCGAAGTGTCAGCACTTTCCCAGAAAAGTCCTCCCTGGCGTTGCTTCAGACCCCCTCTGATGGCTTTACAGGGCCGTCTCCCTCTCTTTCAAAAGAAATGATCACTTGCCCTCCCTTCCTCGCGGTCCCTTTTCCCTCCAGCTCCGCGGCCAGTGGAACCTTCGGAGCCGCCGGGCGGCAGCGCCCTCTGCTGGTCACTATGCGGATGGCAGGATCGGAGCCCAGAGGCTTCCTCCAAAAGCATCTGGTGGGAAGTGACAAAGATAAAGCTATTAGTAATAGTTTAACATTCCAGTGTTAGGGAAGTTTCAAGAAATGGGCATCTCACACACTTAGCTGCTGGAGGAGTGATTCGTTAGAGAGAAAAATTAAGCAAATATAAAGAAATTACTATAAATGTAGATAATTCATAAGCTACACATTTTGTTTGTTTCTTCTTGTGCTACTGGGTATGGAACACAGGAATGTTCTGCCACGGAGTGACATCTCAGTAATTTTTATTTTGAGACATATTTCACTAGGTTGCCCAGGCAGGATTTGAACTTGTGACGCACCTGCCTCAGCCTCCAGAAGTACTGGAACTACAGGCCTCTGCTGTGTACCCAGCTTGAATATACACAGCTTTTACTTGTCAATTAAAAAGTACAGTCAGAGCTCAGGGCATAGCTCAGTGGTAGAGTTCATGCTTAGCATCTGTGAGGCCCACTGTTCCATTCCCAGCACCACAAGATAAGTAAATAATTTTTTAAGCAAAAGAAGTGTGTAGAAATTCAGAGCTGCTGCTGCTAAAGAGTTCTGTGAGGGTGTGCAAATACAAGAAGCTCTGTGGGTCATGGTGTCTGCTGCAGAATTGTCTGAAATAAATACAATGTGCAATATTATCATGTATGGTTAAAATAACCATAGCATCTTAGTTACTTTGCTGTCATCAGTTCAGAATACCTGTCATCCTCAAATGATGAGAAGTTTAATTTGCTTCAGTGTTAGAAATTTCAAAAAAGAAAAAAGAAATTTCAGCCCACAGCTGTCAGGCTGTGTTGCAGAAACCGAGCAGTGGAAGAGCCCGGTGCTGAAGAAAGCTGCTCACAGGATGGAAGCAGTGAGAGAAGGGGGAGGAGCTAGACCCTTCCAGGCCACACCTCTATCGACCACCTCTAACCTGGCCCCGCCTCCTAATGCCAAGTCAGCCATGACTTCATCAGGTGTCGAATCCAGTGCCCTTGGCAATCCAGTCACCTTGCATGAGGCTGTGGAGGGGACACCTCAGATTGACACCATAATGGCATCTGTGTGAGATACATTGAAACCTCTAAAAATAGTGTGCAAGAATATTATCTGTTACAGGGAAGTGCTTGTGGTGTGGAGTTTTAAAGCAGGTTGCAAAACAATATGCTCAAGAGCTACCTCTGTTCATGGCTGCTCACTAATTGTGGTTGTGCACTTCAGGCCCGAGGCACTGCCCTGCCCTGTCAAGAACCCCGGGCATAGGGGACTTCAGGGGTTGCTAAGATGGGAGCATATGCATGATCCTGGAGCTGCTACAGCCATGTCGTCAACACGAAGAAAGAAGGAAAGCAGAGCTCAGAGTTGGAGAAAGCAAACGTGCAAGAGAGCCAGAAGGCATATGTGTGTGTGTGTGTGTGTGTGTGTGTGTGTGTGTATGTGTGAAGTCTGATCCCATGGATCAAACTGGCAGGAAGCTGACCCAGATCTGGACTCAGACAGCACCTCCCTTCTTCAATGGGTTAACTAGGAATTTCGTTCCGTGTGACTGAAGGGTCTGTGTGCTCTTCTGACTCCGAGGTGAGCCAGTCATTAGCAATGGGGAAAGGCCCAGGTGTACCCAGCTGGGCTCTATTGGTCCCCAGGACCCCGAGTGGCACAGCTGGGATGACATGTCAGGGCAAAGGTGTGCTCCACAGATGTCAACTGAGGATTCCGGGGGTGAGAGGAGGTAACGGCCTGAGGGCTGGGCTCTAGCCTCCCCTCTGCCTGTGTCCTCCCTCGCTGCACTCTGAGGCGGCCCCTCATGCATGGGGTGACTCCTTGGAGCAGCTCCTGTTCTGAGAAGGCCTCTCCCGTCCCTGGCTGAGCTCCCTCCTGTCCTGGCTTCCACATGCTCTGCGAGGATTTTCTGACCATCACCCCCATGAGACAGAGACTGGGTCTGCCCTGGCCACTGCTGTACCCTTTGCTGTCACCAGGCCTGGAAAGGAAGGACACAATGAGAGGCCTGCTCTGGTGCTGCCAAGCAGGGGTAGCTCAGGGCAGGCCTCTTGCTCTTACAGGCAGTGCAGCTAGAGGGCGTGGCTCCGTCAGAGGACAACCGAAGTTCAGGCTGTGCCCAATCAGGACACTGCCCCTCTCTGCCCCTGTTACCTGGTAAGTATTAGGGTGAAGTCCGGAGCAGGGCCTTGAGCTCACCTTCCAGATGAGGTGTCACGCCCAAGCCTTAGGAGCTGGGGAGCCAGCAGGCCTGATACAGAGTTTGGGGCCTGGGAAGCCAGGGTTGGGGATGAGAGGAAGCAGCTTGGGGTGCTCAGGTGAGACCCAGCTGGTCTGTGATGATGCTAGATATGGGACCACGTGTATTTTTCAGTCTTTCCCCTCCTGAGGAAACTGAAGGCAAATCTCACCTGGCTGACACCAGGCCTCTTGCCCTTGCTTCTGTCTGTCTCTCTTTCTCTCTCTCTCTCTCTCTCTCTCTCTCTCTCTCTCTCTCTCTCTCTTTCTTTCTGCCATAGAGCACCTGCCCAACATATCTGAGGTTCTGGGTCCATGCTGAGCAGTGGAAATAAAAAGCAAAAAACTCTCCAGACGAAGGACCTCCAGCAACCTGTCTGAGGCAGAGGCTTGTCGGGTGATAACCACAGCACTGCTCACTGTCTTTATTTTTGTAGTTTCCTTCTAATTAAAGCATGATTTTGATTTTTCTGTTTAGAATAATAATAGGAAGTTTCTGTTTCAAATAAATTTGCATAAGTAAAAGGAGACCACTGTTAAAAGAAAACTAGCAAGTAGATGACAAAACAGGTGGTGACACTGTTGGGCCCTAAAGGGAAGGGGCAGGTGTGTGACTGAGCAGGAAGGTGCCAGAAAAACAGCATGGGGAGCAGCAGCTCAGCGAGGCCAGCTCCGGAGTCCCTGGAGACATTGGGAGGCCCCAACCCAAGCCAGCAGAGGCCCAGCACTGGCTTAGCTGCTCCAAAGCAAAGTCCTAGTTGGGGAATGAGGGCTGGGGACCAAAGCCCACCCTGAGCTGAGCTGGTGGCCCAGAGCCAGGAAACCAGGCCATGGTGCCGGCCCTGCCAGGGCCATGCTGTATGGACTTGACCCCCAATGTGGGTGAGCACTGGCATGCAGGCCAAATTCTCAGAGGTTTCCCATCCTCTACTGAGGGCCAAGACTGACTCATGCAGATGTCCTCATTGCCTCTGTTTACACAGCGAGTGTCTTAGTCTGTTTTCTGTCAGTATGACTGAACACCACAGACTGGGTAGTGTGTAAAGAATAAAGGTTCATTCAGCTCATAGTTCGGGAGGTGAGAAATCTAGAGGCTCCATCTAATGCAGCTCTTCCTGCTGGTGGGGCCAGCAGAATCCCAAGGCAGTGCTGGATACTGCAAGGTGAGATAAATCATGCCAGCTTGGGTCTCTCATTCTTTTCTATTTTTTTAAAAAAAATGTGTTTAGTACAGGGTCTATAGGGTTTCACTACATAGGTCAGACTCATAGTGATCCTCCTGTTGTTAGCCTCCCAAGAGCTGGGATTATAGGCCATGCCACCACACTATCTCAGTGGCCCTCTCAACATACCCTGGGGGCAGGCCTGGCACAGCATGCTGGGGATTGAACCCTGGCCACTGAGCTCTGCCTATGCAAGCACTTTAGTCCACTGAGCTATCTGGCCAGCCCTCATTCTTTTCTTTTAAGGTCAGGAATGCAATTATTCTGAATGTGTTGTCTGATCCTAATGACTTCCCGAGGTCCTGCTTCCAGGACCGTAATCAGATTGGGATTCTTCCCCATAATTCCTCACCCTAGAGATTAAATTTCAACATGTTTCACCATAGCAGATTACACTGGGAAGGGGTTGGGGAGATAGCTCCATGGCACAAGAGCCTGCCTGGCAAGTGCAAGGTCGTGAGTTTGAATCCTGGTCCCGCCAAAAAAAAAAAAAAAGGTTACACTGGGAATTTAACTCTTTGGTCTCCCAGGTTTCTGCTGGAATGTCTTATCAAACTCCCTATCCTGGAAATTTTTTTCGTAGCTAATATTTGGTGCATTTCACAATTAACATTTTAGATTTGATGAAATAATTTATAAAATCAATATGACCTGTTTCACCATTACAAATGGACTCACAACTTTTATTTTTCCACAGTGCAGCATAATTTTCTATCAGTCCAGTTTTTCAAGAAGTCTATTTTCTCCCACCTAAAGGGTCCTTTCCTAAGAGAAAATTGAGACTTCGAGCTTGCTTTGTCCAGAGGGGCCCACTCTGGGACAGAGACCAAGAGGACCCCATCAAGTATAACTGTGGAACAGACTCCAGTGCAATTTTCAGAATGCTTTCTACACTCCTACCTTGTCTTTCTCTCCAGACCAGAGTACTGCACAGACCAGGCTGATGCCCCGCCCCCCACAAGCCCGTCTCCAAGTTACACCCCAAGAAGCTCCGCCAGGGGCTTTGGGCTTGCAGGGCCTTCCAACCACAAGCACACACGGGTCCCAAAGTGGCCTGTGGCACTGACTCAGCCCACTGGCCTGAAGTCCTCTTCCTGCTAGGGGCAGTGTTGCATTCTTTCCTGACAGTGGATCTTGGCCAAGGACAACCCAATCCATAAGATAGGGTACAGGAATACTGACCCTGGGGGGTGGTCCTTGAGGACTGAATCCAACCAAGGTCTCACCCCCACCCCCCTCCCCCAGGAAAGCCATGCAAGGAGCAGGAGTCTCAGGAGTGAAAGTGTACCCCCAGGTTCTGTGTCACTGCACCCTAGCCAGGATATACTAGCCATTTCCTTTGCTAAAAACGTCTGTCCTGGAATCTTAGGGCGCTATTGCTTTCTGGTAGGGTAGCACACAGCCTCCACCTGGGGCGAGTTGTGGGGGGAAGCTGTCCTTGAGGGTAATAGACGAGCTCTGGATCTGCTAAGTGGGGTCTGTCTATATGCTAAGGGGAAATCCCTAGAATATTAGGATGATGCGTAGAACTATTCATTTATTGAGACAGGGTCTCACCACGTGTTTCAGGCCGGCCTGGAATTCACGGTCCACCTGCCTCAGCCTCTCTGAGTGGTAAGCTTATAGACATGCAGCGCCACACTCACAGCGTGGGACTATTCATAAGCAACGCTGAGCCATCAGGAGCAGAGGAAAGGCCCGCATAGCTGAGACCTGGTCTTCCAGGACAAGGACTGAGCTACACGTTGATCTGAGAGTAAATTTCTCCTGCCACTCTCCAGAAAGACACCAGAAAAGTCTGCATCTTCTCCAGAACTGTCACTGCGGGGGTTCATGGGTTTGTGATGAACCCAGCTGGCCCCCCGGGGGCTCGAGATGAAGGCGGCCCCTCTGCTCCTTGCAGAGCACAGGAGCGGCTGGCCGGAAGTCACCCAGCGGCTCCGAGCCCCCTCTCCTTGCACCCGGCCCGGCGGCCCTCAACAGCCCACTGCAATGGTGACGCTCTCAGGATAGGTATTCCCGCACGGTGAGCTCCTTGAGCGAGAAGCCCCGGTGGCTCGGCCAGCGGGCCTGGCTCTCCTCCAGCCTCCCCTGCAGCGACGCGAAGTCCTTGCCCAGCGAGTAGGCCAGGCGCACCATGGCCTCCAGCAGCGGGAGGTAGTAGCGATGGCTCTCCCGGGCCTGCAGGCACCGCAGGGCCCTCTCTCCGGCCTCAAAGGCCTCGGCCGGCCGCTCCAGGTCGCGGTGGCACACGAGGACCGCGCAGAGCGCGGGGACCGGGGCGGCGGGGCAGTGCGCCGTGAGCCGCTCCAGCAGCGGCACCACGCGCAGCAGTGTGTCCAGGGCGCGCGCGTACTGGCCGGCGCGCAGGCAGCCGAAGGCCTCGCACAGCTCGGGCCGCGTGAGGAAGTCGAGCAGCTCGCGGGAGCGGCGCACGGCGCGGATGGCGTAGAGCAGCCGCAGGTACTCCCGGAGCGCCAGCCTGCGCTCGTCGATCATCTCCTCCGAGAAGTTCCCGGTCAGGCGCTTCCCGGGGAAGACCACGTCCTCGATTTCCTCCCGGTACGTCTTCAGCAGGCTTTTCTGCAGCTTCTCGAAGTCCGAGTAGCGCCGCTCCAGGACAGCTTTGTTGCTGTCAAAGCTGCCTGTCTGGATGACCACGATCTGGTACATCTGAGAAGAGAGAGACCTTTCCGCTGCAGCCCAGGGACATTTCTCTTTGAGCTGCACTCCTAGTCTGCAGTTCTGGTCCCCACACCCCTCTTGCTTCATGATTGAACCTAGGACCTTCACGCTGAGCTACATATCCAGCCCTATTTTATTTTAATTTATTTAGTCTTGAGACAGGAGTTCAGTAAATTGCTAAGGTACCCAGGCTGGGCTGAACTTGTGATCCTCCTGCCTCAGCCTCTCAGACTGCTGGGATTTCTGGCGTTCACCCCATGTCCACCTAGCAGTTCTATTTAATTGTTATCACATCCGCTGAACTGTAAAGGTGGCTGACGACAAGAGTCAACCCAGGAAAAACAACCCCATACACATGAGACATCCGGGGTCAGAAAAGCTAGGAATAAGTCCATGCTGGGACCTTCTTGCCTTTACACAGTTGGAATTGGGCCTTCGTGCTCTGAACTGGGAAGCTTGGACTGGTGCTTTCTGGGGCAGGGGAAACGGCTCCAGGGGCAGGGTAAGGACGAAAGGAGTGCACACAATGAAGCCACCAGTGGAACTGTTGTTACTCCCTGGCTGCAGGTACTTGGAGAGGAAGTGCTGACTGTGGCCCTAAACATCTCCCTAACATGGGCTGAAGCTCCACCCTGACAGACAGCAGCTCCTAAGACAGAGCCCCTGCAGCCCCCACAGCCTGCTAAGATTTAGTAGTGGCATTTAGCTCACTCTATGTGTTTGTCTTTTCTTTATGGCACACGGTACTGGGCTTCCTTTATCCTGCCCACCTGCTCCCCCTCCCTCTCTCTCTCTCCTTTCTTTCTTTCTTCTTTCCTTCCTTCCTTCCTTCCTTCCTTCCATTAGCATTGAGGATTGAATGCAAGGCTTTTAATTTTTATTTTGAGACAGGGTCTTAGTAAGTTGTTAAATTGTCCAGGGTGGGCTCAAGCTTGTGATCCTCCTGCCTCAGGCTCCCAGAGTGCTGGAATTACAAGCTCTGTCTAACACTAGTCTTTCATTTAAATATATTTAATATTTTCAGAAAGTGAGCCAGTTTAAACATAAAATTAAGTAAGTGAGCAAGGATGTGATGAAATCAGAAGAAAAGGCACACAGGTGACTAATGCCTCATAACAGGATTAAGCTGGCCTGCTGATGTCTGGAATTGTGGGGCTAATAAGTTTCTGTCATAGGATGACAACAGGGCTGAGCATGAAGCTTAACTCTTAAGTCATGGCCTCTGGAAGAATGCTACAAGTTATAGGGTGTCTTCTGGCTGTTTTATGGTTGGGAAAGCAGAGGTCCCCCAGCACTTGCCCAGGGCTGGGAAGAGGCAATGAAAGGGGTTCCCTCGCTTCCCCTCCCAGCTCACCACAAATTTGGAGACCCTTCTCTGCTCAATGCGGGCTGAAGCGATCTCAAAGAGCAGCTTGATGGGCTTCCAGTGGTCCTTCTCACTCCGCCAGTACTCCTGCAGCTCCCGGGTGGTCATGTTGGAGTTGGAGCTGGGGCCACTGGGGCCATCTGGAAGGACCGGGGCATTAGATGGGACAGCAGAACGAGACAGGAACGCTCATTACCCCACCTCCATCCCCAGCCCTGCCTGGCTGAGTCCCCCACTGCCAAGTCCATCATCCCCCCAGCTTCCGGGATGGGAAATGCAGTTCTGCTAAGTACATCGTTTACTTCTGGCCTACAGATGGCTGTTGTGAAACGCCATGTTCCTGACAAGCAGAGACCAGGTTCTTTCACTTTCGTGCATGCTATAGCACGACTCCGTGCTTGCTGCTGGGAGCTCTGGAGCACAGGAGAGTATGGTGAGCCCAGATAAAGATGCGTTCTGTTTTCAGCCTGGCTGGCCTCTCTGGGCCCTCCTCAGTGCGAGCTGCTCCTCTGCCTCAGATCCCACCCTCCCATTCCCCAACACGCTGTTTCTTAAGTCTCCCTTGAGCCCTGTGCCCCTGAGAATTCTGAGGAAGCTTGGACTCTTTCCCTAATTTTTATCATCCCTGTGCATTTATTGAGCCTCAGAAAACTGTGTCTGTGCAGCCTGTTCATCACTCCACTCAGCCCATGGTGTTTGATCAGGAGTCTCCCACTTTGTTCTTTTAGCTTTGTTTGGCATTTCTAACTTTTCAGTGGTGCTTACCCACAGAGCTTGAAGTTTGATTTGCTCCAGTTTGCTTATGGAGGACACAGCAGTTGGTCAGTGAGCCCCTCTTGGGTGGTGGTAAAAGGAGGTGGCGCTATCGTAGGTGTTGCCAGGTCCGGCTCAGGACCGCTGGGCACTCACTCTCCTGGATGGTGCTGCTGGCTTTCTAAGAGAAGGAGCTAGGACTTCGGCTCTGTGAACTTCTGGGGCACAGCAGCATGCCTATGGGCCTCCCTCAGCTGATGCATGGGGCTGGTAGATAATAGCCTTTCTCAGATGTGACAATTCTGAGATGTGTTTCAGCACTTTCCAGAAGGCTATTTCGGGGGCTGAGCCCTGGTTGCCTACCCTAGTCGTCTAATCACTGATCCCCGGTAGCAGCCTCCTGCCCTTTCCCCCTGGTGTCCCTGTTTCTGGTCTGCCTCCCAGGATCATCTCCCAGCTCCGGCCTGCTTTGGGCTGACCCAGTGTCCCGCAGGTGTGGTGTCGCTCTTCAAGGGAGCCCTGTTCACACCTTGCATGTCTGTGAATCTCTGTTCCTTCCCCGAGTCCCAAGCTGCAAGCCTACCTAGGTGTCCTTCAGGTCCTGGATGTGGGAGGTCGGGGCCAGCAGCCGGTGCGTCCTGCTTGGCCCTCGCTGCACACTGGGTCACAGGTCCCACCAGGCCAGGACTCCCAGGGTGCTCGGCGCTTGCCATGACCCTAGTCTGCCAGGAGCACAGGGAAGAGCAGTGAGTGCCTGCTTGTGTGTGGTGCTGGAGTCCCTGCAGGAGCCTCGCTGTGCTCTCTGCTGGTGGGCTGAGGGATGACAGTGGTACCCTGCTGGGTTAAACTCTCCCGGTGCGCAGATGGTACTAAGGTGGCACAGACCCTTGCCATACGGTCATGATGTCAGTGCTATCGAGTTGCCAAATAAGGTCATGTCAGTGATGGCAGTAACATTAATGAATACCTGGGAGAAAGATGCTGACTTGGCCAGATAAATGGCCCAATATTTAGGTTTTTTTTTTTTTAAGATTTGTTTATTTATTTGATACAGGGTCTCGCTATGCAGCTCAGACTCATAGTGATCCTCCTGCATCAGTCTCTCCAGGGCTGAGATTATAGGTGTGTGCCACCACCTCTGGTTTCAGTGGCTGGCACAGCGTGGGGCCAGCATGGCACCAGAGATCAAACCTAGGTCTTTGTGCTTGCCAGGCAGGTGCTTAGACCACCAAGCTATTTCTCTGGCTTCCAGTGTTTAATTTTATCTTACTATCTGTCTGACAGTCTATCTATCCAATTAATTCTTAAGCAAACACTGCCAACTTACTGTTTCACACCCCCTACCTAATTTGATTCCTGCAAAACTCTAGCACTCCTCACAGATAACAGGTGAGGGAACTGAGGTCCAGCCCAAGAGCACATGCAGATCAGGGGGCCCAAAGTGGAATTTGCCTCAAGTGCTTGGGACGCGCTCGCCGTGTGCTCCAAGCCCCATGTGCTCCTCTGCGGTGGAGGATGGGTTTTATTTCTCTTTTGTGATAAAGGGACTGAGCGCCAGAGTTCCCCAAGAGCAAGTCCTGGCATGTGTTGCCAGGAGGCAAACCCAGACAGCCTTGATGCTGGACCCTCTCTTGCATGGGGGCAAGTTGGTAGGGTGGGCAGCAGGGGTCCCGGGACCCTGGCGAGTGGGCAAGATGACCTAGAGGCTGACACATTGGTCAGCTTCTCCTTAGAAAATGGGCACAGTAGCAGGACTGGCCGGCAAAGGCTGCTGTGCATGTTAGGGCAGCAGCCCTTGAAGGTCATCAGTGCAGCCCCACAGCAGACACCGTGAAGCTGTCCAGATATTAGGATCTGGACGCTGTGACAAGTACTTGTGCAATAAGGGACTCTACACTGAGGCTTAAGCCAGAGTAGAATTACAGCTGTCCTCTGATTATAAGACAGGATAGCGGAAACTCACTTGAGCAAGTAGCTGGAGTTCTGCGTAGGGGCAGAGATTTGGGACAAGGAGGCCCGGTGGCCTCCCACTGCTTGTCTGGACCCAGGAGAGCTGTGTGCAGGTCCCGTGTGAACTCTGCACTCTTAGCTTCAGGCCCCAGGCTGAGCCTCTGGCTGATGATATCCTTGAGGGAAGTGGGGCCACTGCTGCTGCAGTGTGCTCTCTTATGTCTCTGCCTGAGACAAGAGCCGTTCCCAGTGCACCAGACTAGGGAGAGGGCAGTTAGCAGGGCCCACAGCCTGTGCCTCAGTGCCTCAGTGGCAGCTCTGGCTACCCCAGGCCAAAGGAACTCTGAGCATTCTCCAGCTTGCCTCTGGACAGATATGCAGTGGGTGCCCTGGGGCCTTCCACCCACCTCTCCTGCTATAGATGGTAGAATGAGGCACAGAGTAGGGGGCTGACTGGCCCAGGGCTGCACCCGTGTAACTTTCACACCTGTTTGTGTCTCAGGGGCCAGGAGCCATGGCCTTCCATCTGACTCACTGCTAAGCAAGGTCTCTATTTCCTCACAGGTAAGGGGGTGCCACAAGCCTTGACTCGCTGGTGAGATGATCAGTGGCTAAGGCTGGGTGCCCCATTTTTGTCTAAGCAAGATAGCAGGTAGCTCATGTGCTTTTTTATCTCATGGACTTTGGCTGGGACTTGGTAGGGGCCCTGAGTTCCCTGTGGGCCCTCCTCTGTGCCCCTTCAGTCCACTCTTCTGTAGCACACGTGATGGTGAGTGACATTGGCATCCGTGGTCCCAGCCTGTCGAGCTCTCTACCTTGATCTACAGGGTGCCAGGGCAGAAGCAGGGCTTCTGGTTTCCCAGAGATGCTGTAAGTCTCCAGAAATGGCAGCATGACAGAATGTTCCAGTAAAGACCCGAGAAAGCTGACCTTGAAAGCAGGGCTTAGAATAAAAGTCAAATTCAGTGGTCAACGCCAGCTCCCTTATGTTTTCTTTTAGAGGTTGAAAGAGGGGTGGAAGGGAAAGAAACATGCACTGCTGCACCTGTAGGACTGTGAGCAGCTTCCTATCTACCTCTAGGCTTCGGTTTTCCCATCTGTGAAATGGGAGAGCTGTCTTGTTACTCTAAATGCTCTTTGGAGACAGCCGCATAGGGATTGGGTAGCTCACTCCTCCCCCTTGGTGGTCTTGGCAGCAAAGGTTCTTAGGTAACAACAAAACACTGCAAATGTTGGTGCTGCTGGCTTGGGGGCCTCCCTTGGCCCAGAACACAATGGGCTTGCCCGTCCTCTGGACCCTTCTGCTCCTCGTGCAAGACAGTCATTCTCCTCCTGCTTGTCTGCCAGGTGCCCTGGTCCTCGCTTCCCCCTGTGAGGGCTTTTGCGGTCTAACCCTCTTTCTGATGGGCACAAGGCCCCCTGCAGAGCTTTTGCCACCTTTCAGAGGGGCTGCAGAGGACTTGTCATCTAGGTGGAGCCTTTACTGGATTGATATACAGCGCCCCTGGCCTGCAGGGAGGCAGAAGGGCTTTGAGCATTGGATGCACAGCTGAGCCGGGGCAGATTCACAGCCAACCTGGACGCTCGCCTGAGCAGCCCTCAAGGCAGGGGCTCCCCAGTGGGCCTGGCAACAGACCCTCCCTTTGGGGGAGGGTGGGCTTCTGGATGCTTGTCCCAAAATCCAATTTCCCTGCACTCCAGGTCCAGAGCCCCAGGTAACAGTCTGGGGTGTGCCCTGGAGTCTGCATTTTGTAAAGGTCCCCCTGGGTCCCTGCTAGGTTAATGTACAGTCGCTGGTCTCACTTTTTGAGAAACTCAGGCCTAGTTACTTATTTCCTAGGACCAAGATAGGTTGTTAAGTGTCCAGCATTTCAGAAGGAATAGAGGTAACAAGGGTAGAGGAAAGAGGTTCCCTGCCTGCTGCACCCTAATGTGCTAAACATAGAACCCCTACACAGAGGCTGTCATCCACCCTCCCACATCCCACTCAGCCCCTAATAGGTATAGAGAGGAGCACAGAAGATGGGGACGGAGGCTGCAGTGAGCAGAGGCCAGCTGATCTTGGGATCTAGTACTGACCTGAGGGCTTCAGTCCCTGTGTGTGCTGAGGGTCCGGCAGATGGTCACATGTCCCCTTTGTCTCTCTGTTCTAAGCTCCGTCTAGTAGTGGAGTGGCTACTGCTTTGCTAAGTTCCCTGTTTGAAAACAGGAAATGGGCTGTGTGACCTGCTTCTGATCGCTCAGCCCATTGGCTGCTCAAAGATAGTGTTCAAGCAACCAACCAGAGTCTTCTCCAGTAGCCGGTAGGGTGTAGCCGGGTGTAAGGCTCACTCTCTGCTCTCTCCGCTCTGGAGGGAATCCAGCTTGGCCCCACTTCCCAGCAACCTTGCTGCCCCCTGGAGACCTGGACCATCCTGGTGTTCAGATAGTGGCTCCCAGAGCTCTCTTTTTTGGTCCTTTTTCTGTTTTGTGACAGAAGACCTCAGACTCAGCATATGATACAGAAAAGAAGTTTAGTTGGCTCTCAGTTCTGGAGGCTAAGAAGGCCAGGGACACTGTGTTGGTCATTGGGGAAGGACCTTCCCTGGGAGCAAGTAGAAGGGCAGCAAAAGACAGGGCGAAAGGGAGCCTGGCAACTTGACAGCTTCCCTCTCCATGGCAGTGGCATTCACCCATTTATGAAGCCTCTGTCCACCTTCAAGACCTAACCACTAGGCCCCAACACTATGGGGTTTGGGACCAAACTTTCAACATTGAATTTGGGGAACACATCCATACATGGAATGACCTGTTATCATGCCTTGAAATCTAGGCTCAGTAGGAGACTGAGGCTTGGAGTGCAAGCAGATCTTGTCCTAGCATGGAAGGCCTCGCAGTGTCAGCGTCTCACTAGGTCAGTAAGTTGCTCAAATTACCCTCTAACTTGTGTTCCTCCTGTCTCAGCCTCCTAGATGTGTGCTAACACACCTCCTGGTTCTATGTGATTTTCCCAGGTGGAATTACCAGGTCTTCAGGTTGAGATGGTCTCAACTATGCTAGGTCAAGCCATGTCTGTGGCGTTCCACATTCCCACTAGCAACTCTTGAGAGCTCTGGGGGCTTCTCACTCACATTTGGCATTGTCAGGACTTGGTGCTGTAGACACTGTAGTCAGTGTGCAGAGGTACCTCATCGTTTCCCTAACGGCTAATGATGTTGGGCACCCTTTCATGGGCTTATTTCCCACCTTTAGTTTTTCTTCAGTGAAGTGTCTGCTCCAGGCCCTGCTCATCTTCTTACTGAGTTATTTTTTATTGGTTTGTAGTATTTTTTATGGGCTCATATGGGTCTGCATGCTTCTCAGCCTCCGGTCTTTCCTGTGCTTTGTCTTTGTCCTCTCTCAATGAGTTCTTAAGATGAATAGAAGTTGCCAACTTCAAGTTGCTCAGCCACATCAATCTTTTCTTTCATAGCCATGTCATGGAGCCTTCTCCTATATTTGACGCTGCAGCCACCTCCAAGGCTGCTGGGAGGCCTAAGGTGAGTCAAGACGTGCAAAGTATTTAGAACAACACTGCTCTGTCTGCACAAACTGTTGTTATTCTATCTTCAGTTTGCCTTTCTCATGCGGGGCTCTCTAATGCACCTGTTTGCTTGTGATTTTCTTTATTGAATTGATCACTGAATCCTATTGCCCTGCCATACCATGGCTGTCACAAGGAGTGCTGTGTATGTGATGGCCTGTTTCTGTTTTGGGAAAGTGCTGTGCATGGTGTCCCCCACTGCAGGGTGAGGAGCCCTGGGTGCTGCTGCCCTGTCTCCTTCATCTCAGACTCACAGAATCAGGAGGCGTGACCTGGAGGTGGGTGCTCACACAGCACGAGTCTGGGCTGCCCCTACCCTCTGCTGCCTGGCTTGGGCCCAGCCACTTGCCCGTTTTCCTGCCCAGCCTTGGTACATGTCAGCTACCACTTCCTGTTCAGGGGCCAAGAGACAGACTTTTTTTGGAAATCCCCAGCCCCTGAGGATGTCTGGCCTGGAGTACCCATCTAGATGAGACTAATGGCAAACTTCACGCGAGGATTTCTTCCTGGATGTGCCTTGTCTCTGGAGCCCTAATTGTAGAGAATGGACAAGGGTGACATCTTGGTCTGTTCACACTCTGTCATAACAGGACCGTGGCCTGGCAAGCTTCTCATAATTAGGGAGGCTGGGAGGTCCCAAACCACAGCAGACAGAGTCAGTGCCTGGGGAAGCCCCATTCCTGGCTTAAGGGTGGCTCCCTTCTTATAACTCATATGGCAGAAAGGGCAAGAGGGGTCTCAGCGTCTCTCTTAGAAGGGTACGGACTGATACTGTCCCTGAGGGCCACCTCACCATCTAATCACCACCCAAAGCCCCAGCTCTTTGTACCATCACATTGGGGTTAGGATTTCAACATATAAATTGGGAGCAGGGCGGGAGCAAATCAAGGCCTTAACATACACACAAGGTTCCACTGTCGTGGGTGTGGTGGGACACAACAGGGGACATGCCTCATTGTAGTACTGAAGCCAGATGGTGATGAGGGGGGCACCGAGGAGCCCTGGGGAGTTGGAGAGGGGAAGCCCTGGCCTCTCGGCGTCTAGGTACCTCTTGTACAATTCAGAACCAGAGCACCTATCTCTCTCTTTTGCCCAAGGCCTTTGTGGCTTCCTGCTGCAATCAGAGTAAATTCAGACTCCTCACCAAGGCCCCCCTGCTTTTCTCAGTCGTACTGGGCCCCTCCCAGCTCCACTGGCCACAGGCACCGCAGCTGCCCTAGGCAGCTTTGGGTTTCGCAAGCGTTGGTGTTTCTGCAGTTCCTGGGGCTGGAAATACCCTTCTTTTGGTTCTTTCCATAATGTGACGCTCTCTTCCACATCATTAAACGGCAGCTTCTTAGTACCTCCTTTAGGCAGCCTTCTCCTGACCCCTCGGTCAAGACCCATCATTTGCTTATTCCTTTATAGACTTTGTGTCAGCGTTTTGTCCCTGGCACCAAGCACAGTTTCTGCCACCTTGTGGGTGCTCTGTAATTGTTTGGCATGTAAGCCAGCCATGGTGGTATACACCTTTAATTCTAGCGTTCTGGGAGGCTGAGGCAGGAAAAACACAGTGTGAGCCCAACCTGGGCAATTTAACAACTTGGAGACAGCCTGTCTCAAAATGAAAAAAAATAAAACAAAAACCCTTAACAAAAAAACAGGCATGAGATTTATCTCAGTGTGTGAAGTCTCTGGGTTCAACTCCTATATCTTTCTCCACTCCTCATAAAAGCAGAGGAAAAAATAACTGTTGTGTTAGTGAATGAATGAATGAATGAATGGGTGGGGTCAATGCAGGGAAAGGATTAACACGGCCCAGCCCTGACTCAAAGTGCGATCCTGGTCAGGCTACCCACCCCCTCCGAGTTTCTATCCTTCTTACTGAAGCGGAACATTAAGTCAACTCCCCTAGCAGCACTGCATGTGAGCAGATCACTGAGCCCTAACAACTACCGCTCACCACCACTGCAGACCCCCGGCACTCTTGGGACTTCAACAGTGCAACATTTGCTTTGAAACATTTAACAGGAACTGGTGGCTGCCCATGGGCCTCTCCAGGTCTGGTGAGCAAACCCCAGCTGGCCAGGGTTTTGCAGGTGACACAAAATCTGCTCCAGTGAATCTAGTTTTTTTGCACCTGAGTGTCTGAAGGCTTATCATGCCACAGGATTTTAAAATCAGGGCCACAGATGGGGTTGACTATGGGGCACAATTGAGACATGCTAGGGGAGGCCTGGGGTGCAGGTGCCATTGTTGCATGCCAGGCTGGGAGCTCCAGGCACAGGCCCCAAGCATCCTGGTCTTCTTTTACTCTCTGGATGGTCAAACTTTCTGATCTGAGGGTCTCCTTTGGTCTCCAATGTGCAGATGCCCTCTGCATGATTTCTCATCCAAGTCTGGGCGACAATTATAAGTCAATCTCATAATTTCTTGTACATTTGCTTATCTTTTCTTATATCTGTTTCTCTAGTAAAACCCTGGCTGATCCAGCGTTTGAGCGCTGCACTCTAAGAGCATGCCAAGTCCTAGTAGGTGTGCTCTTCAGGACAGGGTCCACGTGGGTTGTCATTTCCACTTAGCGGTTAGGGAGACTGTTATGGTTTGGATCGAAAATGTCCCCTAAGGGTCTGGAGTGTCGAGGGCCTTTTTCCCTAGGACAGCAGTGTTAGGCGGTAGGACTTCTGGAAGACAGTTTGACCGAGAGGGCTGTAAGTTCACCAGCAGATTGATCTTCTGATGGGTTGATAATTTGATGGCATTTATGGAAGTAATGCAAATGTAGGGGAGAGATCCTGCTTAAAGAAAGTGGCTCATGGGCCGCACATCCTAGGGACTATATCGTGTCCTTGGCCCCTGTTCATCTGTCTGTTTTCTGGCTGCCATGAGATGAACAGTTTTCTCCTCCATACTCTTCCGCCAGTGGTGTTTCTCATCACAGCCTAAAGCAATGGGGCCGGCTCACCAAGCTAACACCTCTGAAGTCATGAGCCCAAGTAAACTGTGCTTCCTCTAAGTTGTTTTCTTGGGTATTTTGTCCTAACACTGAGAAGCTGACTGGTACAGAGACTGAGCCCAAGAAAAACTAAGTAACTGGTCAACCACACTAGAGTTAAGTGGTAGAACTGAAATTCAAACTCTGTTTTGCTTGCATCCAGTCACTGCTATAACTACCTATGGTCACGATCTGCAGAGACAGTCAAAGCTCAAGGCGGCATACTGGCTGCAGAAAGAAGCTGGTGCCGACAACAGGTGCTCCCTGGGATGGTGGGAAAGCCAAAATTTCGTTCATTCATGACCTGGTGCTCCAAGGGCTTGGGCCTTGATGAGGGGTGCATGGATTGCAGCAGAGACCTGCACAGGGGCTGCTGCTCAGTGTGGGTCCAGAGTAACTGACCTGCTGTGTCCACAGCTGCAGCAGGGCCATCTGGGCAGATCCCCTTGCATCCCAGCAGGCTGACGAGAGGCTGCCCTAGGGCAAGCTCTTCCTAGCTAGCCAGTTTTACATTATGCAGCGCACAGGATTTCTCTAGAAGAGGACATCCTGGGCTTAGAGGCCCTAGAGGTGTTGTCCCTGCCCCTTGTGAGCACTGCCTCACTGGTTCTTGGGTCAGAGCACTTGGGAAAGAAATATCACCAAGGTGTCCTAACTGCCTGCCCCCAGCACAGGCCCTGCACGTGGGGAGATTTTTATAGGTGCCTCTTTAACACACTGAAAAACTTTGAGATAATTATTATTATGTAGGTAGTACATAAAGGAAATACAGCCTAGCTAAAGAGAGTTTTAGGAGTGGAGTGTATTGCTGTACATCTATAATCCCAGCTACTAGAGAAGAGGGGCAAGAGTACAATTTAGACACAGTCTCAAAAAAGAAAAAAGGAGTACTTACAATCCAATCATAAAGTTTGATGGATAGTGTTGCAGATTCAACACATAATCATAGATTGTTATTACATAATAGCAGTCTACACTATAAAGCATTTTTACAATCCAATTATTTTTATGGAAATATAATATCCATACTATAAACCCTTTTAAGATGTACAGTTCACTGGCTTTCAGTACATTCTTGTGGTTGTATAACCAGCACCATTACCTAAATCTAGAATAATTTCATAATGCCAAAAACAACCTGGACTTCTTTCCTCCTCCTGTCAGTCCTCCACAACGGCGAGTCTACTTTTTGTGCCTACGATTTGCTTACCTGAATAATTTCATATAAAGGAACTCATGAGAAGTGTCATTTTGTATTTAATTTCTTTCATTTGTTATATTTTTAAGATTCTTGTGTATTGTAGTGTATATCAGTACTTTGATTAACTTTATGTGAGGAGCTGAGGTAGCTCAGTAGACTAAAGTGCCTACTTAGGCAGAGCGCAGTGGCTGGGGTTCAATCCCTGGAGTGCCAGCCCTGCCCCTGGGGTGTGCTGAGATGGCAATTGAGACGGGGTGTGCTTGCATGTTCCTATAATCCCAGTGCTTGGAAGGCTGAAACCAGGAGGATCACTGAGTCCAATCTGTGCAGGACCCTGTAGACCCTTTAGACCCTGTACTAAATGCCCCCCCAAAAAAATTCACGTGGAAATACTACTTTTGTTTAATCTAGTTATTAGTCAATGGGCATTTAGGTCTTTTCTGCTTTTTACTGTTATGAATATATGCCTATGAACATTCATGTATAGGTTTTTAAAAATCCTCTTGGGTATTTACTTAGGTATGGAATTGTTGGCTCACATGGAAAGTTTATGATTATTTTGAAGAACCTCAAAACCATGGTGGCTTCAGCATTTTGCATTCCCATCACCAATGTGTGAAGATTCCAATCTCTCCATGTATTTTCTAACACTTGTTATTTTCTCTCTTTTAGACTCTGGTCTCACTTGTGGGTTGAAAGTGGTGTTTCACTGTGGTTTTGATTTGCATCCTTCTAGTGATAATGTTGAGCACATTTTTAATGTGGTTATTGGCCACTTCTAAATCTTTTCTGTTATAATGTCTATTAAGATCCTTAGCTCAGGGCCAGAGTTATAGCTCAGTGGGATAACTACCTGAGTGTCAGATGCAAGGTTCCAAGTTTTTGTTTTGTTTTGTTTTATTTTTGTGCAGAGCTAAGGATTGAACTCAGGCTCTTGTGCTTTGCCAGGCAAGTGCTTATTCTACTGAGCTTTCTCCCAAGCCCCCAAGATTCCAAGTTTTATCCTCAGTACCACAAAGAAAATCAAACTGCATGTATAATCCTTGAAAGAATTAACAACTGGGACCTCCTCTTACTGAGAAGCTTTTACACATCAAAATAAATTACCAGCAAAGTGAAAAGAGACCCATACATTTTGAAAAAGTCTTAACTAACAAGCACTCAGACAAAGGTCTTCTATCTAGAATTTATAAAAAACTAAAAAGCATTAGGGCCCCAAAATTTAAAAACTCAATCCAGAAATGGGCATCCAAGATGAATACACACTCCTCAGAGGAAGAAGTACTAGAAGCTTATAAATACATGAACAAATGCTCCACATCACTAGCCATCCATGAAATGCAAATTAAAACAACACTTATGTACCATCTCTCCCCAGAAAGAATGGCTACCATAAAGAAATCAATCAACAACAAATGTTGGAAAGGCTGTGGGGAAAAAGGAACCCTTCTCTACTGCTGAGGGGAGTGCAGACTGGTACAACCACTATGGAAAGCAGTGTGGAGATGCCTTAAAAAATCAGGAGTGGAAATCCCATTCAATCCAGCTATCCCCTACTGGGTATTTTCCCAGAAGAACTGAAAACATCATATCATAGTGATATTTGTGCATCTGTGCTTATAGCAGCACAATTTGTGATAGCCAAATCTTGGAAATAACCAAAATGCCCATCACCTAAAGAATGGTTGAAGAAGATGTGGTGCTTTTATATAATGGAATATTACTGTGCTATGAAGAATGACAAACTCAAAACCTTCATATATAAGTGGATATTTCTTACACAAATACTCACAAGTGAAATAAACCAGATGT
>PVKN010008340.1:0-25336 GCA_004027915.1 Capromys pilorides
GAGGGAGTGAGTCTCAGGAACACTCCAGACTGGCCCGTGATGGTCACAGGTCAGAAACAAGTCTTACTAGAGAAGATCTTGAGGAGACACAGGATATGGAAATGCTGGAAATCTTCCTATCAATTGGGGGAATGACCTTTGGCTTCCTGGGAGGATCTAAGAACTTTGGGGTTCAGTTGAAAAAACAACTGAATGAAATTTTGATCAAATCAAGATTTATGTAAAATAAATATTCCACAGTGGATGTTTCCAAGGAAGGAAAGGATGGGATACGATTTGGAAAAGAAGAAAAAACAAAATAAAGGTTTCAACGGGACTCATGTGTGGTGCTAAAAGACATGAACTACAGTTTAATTTTGTGGAGTTGGGGATCGGATCCAGGTCCCTGTGCATGCTAGACAAGTGCTCTAGCATTGAGCTGCACCCTCAGCCTCAGCTTGTTTAATTCTGTGTAGCAGAAAATATGGTGAATAAAGACAGTGTCGTGGGAGGGTTATAAGGAGGTTACAGGGGCAAGCTCTTGTGCAAATGCTCGGCTAGCATAGCAGCTCTACCATTGTTGCCCCTTTTACTGTTACCTGTGCTATACATGAACTACTTCTGGATAATATTGGCACTGTATTCCAGAGGCAAGGAAATGCCACAAATCTATTGTGATCACAGAGATCCCAATAGATCTCTGAGAGAAATGATTTATGGGTACCTTCTTTCAGGTACTATCATTGGTTTTAAGAATTCATAGAACAGGATGTGTGTGTGTGTGTGTGTGTGTGTGTGTGTGTGGTACCAGGGACTGAATTCAGGGCCTTGTGCTTGCCAGGCAAGCACTTATTCCACTGAACTATCTCCCTGCCTCTAGAACACGACTTTATGCTAGTGAGGTAAGAGCCCCTCTAATTTGCAGATAAAGATATGGAGGCCCAAAGGATAAATGGCTTCGGCTAACCCTGGGAGGCTGGTACATGGAAGACTGTGGCCTCAGGCATTTTTGAAACACTTGTCATTGTGAGGGACCCCACTGGATGCTGGGGTTTGTAGAGAAGAGTGAACTTTAAGCATGGCCCTCAAGTGGTTCTGGGTATACCTGGAGAAATAGCAGAAAAGTCAGGTATAAGATGCTGCCAATGTTATAACGGAGGTAGAGCAATGGGAGGTTGGGTGCTATTAAGGTCCAGAGATTGCACTCCTAACCCACCTGGGTGCGTGGATGGGTCGAGAGAGCTCTGCAGAAGTGGTGATGCTGAGAAGGAGGCCTTTGGAGGGTTACCAGGGCTAGAGCTCGGAGTGGAACCTGCAGCTGCAGGCTGTTGAACTTGCAACAGGCTGTGGAAACAAAGGGTTTAGTGTTGATGCCGGTGGAACACTGAGCACGGAAGCATCAACACCCCCCCCCCCCCACCATGGGTTGTGAACTCCAAGGCTGTGGCTGGGTCAGTAGTTCTCAGACCTTTGGGGGCATAGGAATCCTTTGAGGCTGGAATGACTGTATAGTTTACTCCATAGCCCAGAAGCTTACGCTTCATGGCAGAATATACACACATGCTTTCTTGAGAATGGAAGGGGTACTTTAATTTACCTGGAGCAATGTGCCCACGCCAGGACCGGTCTGGTAGACATGGATATGTGGTCACTCTAACTGCGGAGTTTGTTCAGATTATCTGTCTCTGAAATTTTAATTCTTATTCTATCCCTGTGGAGGGAATAAAAGTCTGAATCTTAAAATTATTTATTTATTTATTTGATGCAGGGTCTCACTATGCAGTTCAGACTCCTAGCGATCCTCCTGCCTCAGCCTCTCCAGTGCTAGGATTACAAGTGTATACCACCATGCCCAGTTTCAGGGCCAGCACAGCATGCAGTGACAGAGATGAAACTTGGGTCCTTGAGCTTGCCAGGCAGGAGCCTAGACTGACTAGCTATCTTCCCAGCCCTAGGGCCTGAATTTTTGAAAAAATGGGGACAGACATTTGTTGTAGGGTGGTTTTGTGTGAAGCAGGCTGTATGGATGGTCTCCCTTGTCCTTTCCAAGAAGATTGGGAGGCAAGAAAATTGCTATACTGTTCTTCTGGTTGAACTAAGGCTCAGAGTAACTTTCCCCAAATCACAGTAGGAGGATTTAAAATTAATAGAACTTTAACTTTAGAAACATTTAACAGTTGATGCATCATTTAAACATAGCATACAGATTTTAAGTATTCAGTTTGGTGGGTCTTTTTCTTTTTCTTTTTTTTTTTTTTTTAATGTTTTTGCTACGGGGTCTGACTATTCAGCTCAGACTCATAGTGATCCTCCTATTTCCAGCCTCCCCAGCGCTGGCACAGCACTGGCATGGCATGTGGCGCTGAGAATTAAACCCCTTCCCTGTGCTTGACTAAGCAGGTGCTTAGTCTGCGAGCTATCTCAGTGGCTCAGCTTGATAGTTTTATACACTTGTGTAACTCTCACTCGAAAGAAATCATTAAGCATTTCCACACCCTGTCCCCAAAACTTCTCTTGTTCTCCCAACTGGGCAGTTCCTACCATCCTACTAACCTTCATAATCACTTCTTGATTTTCATAACCATAGATCGATTTATATTTTGAGGGTCGATTTCTTTTTAGATTCATGCTTTTCATTGCTTGTGTCAGCATTTCTTTTCTTTTCTCATTGTTGAGTAGTCTTTCTGTATCTGCTTTTGTTAATCCATTATCCTTTTGATGAACATTAGTCTGTTTCTAAATTTTAGTTATTAATAACTAGACGTTAGTTACAAAAACATTACAATGAAAGTAGATTTGGCAGGACACATCTATAATTAAAGAATTTGGGGAAGCTGAGACAGAAGGATTACAATTTCAAGCCCACCTTGAACAATTTACAGATTCAGCTTGATCCTGTCTCAAAATAAAATAATATACAGGACTGGAGCTATAACTCAGTGGCTCCATGTTGATATCACCAGGATGGGAGAAGAAAGCTACCAGGCCTATTCCACGCAAATCTTTCTGTGGATGTATAATGCCTATTCTTGCTTTTCTTGAGTGAATCACTGGGGCAGGTTGAGTCAGTGTAGGCGTGCATCTCACCCCACCAGGCACCGGCAGTTCGCCAATGCGATCACACCATTTATACTCTCACTGGCAACATACTGTGTGAGAGTTCCAGTCAGTATGATTTCCTCCCAGCACTTCTTATCACATCAATTTTTTTATTTTATCCATTCTAGTGGCTGGAAAATAGTATTTTTTGTAAGCATATTTAAAAACTTTCAAAAACGCACATTAGCACCTGATCTCAACACCTTAGCTGTTGATATTCTATCTTATTCATATTAATATATGTTCATGCAACAAATCTGGAGAAATATTGGACATAGTGGTATTATTAACTTATTTTTAATTAAGAAGTATAGTAGCATGGAGGTAGGTATGAATGTATAAACGGCCAAAACTTTTCTGAAGATTATGGTCTTCCTAACTGAACTAATTATTAACTATTGATGCATTTATTTTCTATATCTTTTTAATATGGTAAAATTTACATAGCATGAATTTACCATTTTAATCATTTTCAAGTGTACAGTGTGGTGATATTAAGTGTATTCACCCCCCACACACATTATTACCTTTTCACTGTGCTTTTCAATTGTGTGCCTCTACTACCTGACAATGTCGGACACTTTATCATGTGCTACTAGTTATTCATTTATCTTCCTTGTGAAATGTCTGCTTTGATATGGTCTACTTCGAACAATTAACTTACTGTCCTTTTTCACTGGAAATTTTTTAAAAATGTGTTTGGTACAGGGTCTCACTATGCAGCTCAGACTTATAGTGATCCTCCTGTTTTCAGCCTCCCCAGCATTGGGATCACAGGTGTGTGTCACTATACCAGGTCTTGGTGGTCAGCTCAGCGTGCCCCAGGGGTGGTTCTGATGTGGCCTATGGTGCTGGGGATTGAACCCTGGTCCCTGTACTTGCCTAAGCAGGCACTTAGTCCACTGAGCTATCTTGCTAGCCCTTTCATTGGTGATTTATAAGTGTTTTTTCCTAGATGCTCAATGTCTAGTTTATTGTGAGATACACACATTGCATATTTTGTACCCCAGTGTCTGGCTTACCTAATCACCCTCTCTATGATATCTGTTGGGAAGAATACAGTATTTCAGTTGTAATAATTTCAATTTGTAACTTTTGGTGGAGTGCTTTGTGCCCTAAGAAAGTAATTATTTGAGCTGGGTATAGTGGTACATCCCTGTAATTCCAGCTACCTGGGAAACTGAGTCAGGAGGAGGGTGAGTTTAAGGTCAGTATAGGCAAGTCAGTATCAGACTGTATCAAAATTGAAAATAGAGATGTGAGTGCATGTTACTAGGAATGTGGCTCAGTAGTAGAGTGCTTGCCTAGTTTGCACTTCACCCTGGATTCAATTGATAGCCCAGAAAATAAAGTTACTTGTTTCAAGGTTGTAGATATTCTTTTTCGTGTGTGTGTGTGTGTGTGTGTGTGTGTGTGTGTGTGTGTGTGTCTGTATGTGTGTTTCCTAAAAACCTATCATTCTGGCTTTTTAGGTTTAGGTCTGTGACAATTCTTGTTTTGTTTTTGTATTTTTGGTACTGGGGATGATAGTCAGGTCCTTGTGCTTGCCAGTCAGGTGCTTAAGCTGCTGAGCTGAGTTCTTGTTTTGTTTTTTGAAACAGAGTATTGTTCTGTAGCTTAGATTGGCCTTGAGGGCTGGAGAAATAGCTCAGTAGAATAAGCTTATCTGGCAAGCTCAAGGGCCTTAGTACAATCCCTAGTCTTGAAAAAAAAAAGAAAAAAAGATTGGCCTTGAACTCTCTATGTAGACAGGGTGGGCATCACAGCAGTCCTCCTGCCTCAGCCTTAAACATGCTGCTTTTCTGTAATCCCAGCACTTGGGAGGCTGAGGCAGGAGGATTGGTGCAAACTCGAGACAGGCCTGGGCTACAAAAGTAAGCTCAAGGCCATCCTGAACTGCATAGTGAGACCCCACCTCAAAAAGACAAAAAAAAAAAAGCTGTCTTTTTTTTTTTTTTTAAAGTTCCATGTATAGCTAAGAAAAATGTGTATTCTGATTTTGTTGGGTAGAACACTAAGTGAAGGTCTGCTAGGTCCATTTTCTCATAAATACGATTCAGTTATTATTATTATTATTATTATTATTATTATTATTCTTTTTATTATTATTCTTTTTTTGCTGACTTTTTGTCTAGTTGATCTATCTCTTTGTGACAATGAGGTGTTAAGATCCCTCATTACAACTGTGTTATTGCCTATTTGATTTTTCATGTTTATTAATATTTGTCTCATATGGTTGGGTGTTCTTGCACTTGGTACATATATATTTATGATTGTCATCTCTTTTGCTTGAAGTTTTCCCCTAACAAGTATATAGTGACCTTCTTTATCTCTTTTGGTCATCATTCTTGGTTTGAAGTTCACATTGTCTGCAAATAGAATAGCTACCCATGATTTTTTCTGGGCTCCTGTTATGTAGAGTCTTGTTTTTCATCCTTTGACTTAGTCTAACAATTGCCTTTTCAGTTAAATATATTTCTTGTATACAGTATATTGTTGATTTTTTTCCTTATCCACTCTGCCAGTCTGTTTCTTTTGATTGGTGAATTGAGGCCATTTACATTACTGGTCATAACTGTTATTTATTGGCTTGTTTCTTTTCTCTAACAGCATTTATGAGCCTGCTTTTGTACTGAATTTCTGGGATCTTGATTATTTTATGTCTAGTATTTTATCTTGGTTAAGGCTAATTGGAGATCTATATGCCTCACTTACTATATGTCATATTTTTTCTCATGCTTGGGAAATTATTTTTGCAAATAGCCTTTTTATGCTATTTATGTTATCTCCAGCTTTTTGGCTGTTGCCTGTCAATCTTACACTGTTTTTCTTTGCATCATCTTGCAGCTGTTGAATTGTTATCTCTTGGTTCCTTATTTTTAAGAGATCTTTCCTTTTGTGGTTGCTAGCTGCAATCCCATCTTCAAGGTCTGAAAGTTTATCTTCAGCTTTAAGTTGTTTTGCCAGCTTTCCATGGATTTTAAATTTCCTGGTTGTCTCTTTGAATTTGTTTCATGCATTCTAATTCTTTCCTGTATTGTTCACTCAAGATTTTCATCATTTTCCTTTGCATCCCTTTTAAAAAAATCTGTTTTCTTTAGATATACTGAGAATTTTTTTACGACTGTTATTCTATTTGTTTATTTATCTTTTTTTTTTTTAACCTGAGAGACTATGTTGATGTTGCCTGGGTTTGTTCTGGGTGGGCTAGAGGTCTGTGATTGCATTTGTCTTGTCATTTTGTATTTCAATGTTTTAAAACAAATTTTGTATTTTGTGATGATCCTCATGAGTTTTGATAGTAAATAGCCATATCACTAGTGTAAAACCTTTCTAGGAAGGGTCTGTTCTTCAAAGATATCTTCTGTGTGTAGGAGATTCTTTGTGTTTTTTTTCTGTCCCAGGATCCTATCTTCCAAATTAATTTGAGAGAGAGAGAGATGTTGATTTATGTTTGGCTCTGCACTCAGTCTTTAGGAGTAGGGTTGCAGTGAGGTTACTACCCCAGAGCTTCCAAGTATTGTTATGTAAGGGAGAACAACTGATGTGACACCCTAGCTACAATAGTACAATTGGCAGTAATAATAGCAAGCACAGTTTAGATATTGACACACTGTGATAATTATTGGTTTTGTACTTTAGATTATAGAAGTAAGTTCTATAGTTATGTAACAGAACCAATGATAAATTAGGGGCTTGTATGCAAAGTGCTTCCCCTTGCTAGAGTGGATTCACTCTGGGTTCCTCTGGACAAGCTGCTTGCCAGATCCCACACACTTCCCGCATTGGTTGCCCATCCTGTGGTGCAGGGGATGGGTCAAGCATCTGAGTTCCTCTAGATGATGGATGCTCCTGAGATGGCAGAGGGGTAGTGGGTGGGATCTTCCTCACCTAGGGTTCACCAAAGCTTTGAGATGGCTCTCTAAGTGCTGGGGTTAGAGGCACACACCACCACACCCAGTGAGGTCTGTGATCATTTTTAAATCAGATAACCAATGAGTTACTTTCTGTGGATAAGTGAGTCTCTGTCTGTCTCTCTCTCGCCTCAGCTTCAGAGCCCAGCACTAAGCTGCATTCACAGCCCTTCTTTGTTCTTTGAGATAAGGTCTTGCTACCTCACTGACTTCTCCAGGCAGGGTTCAAAACTGTGGTCCTCTTACCTCAACCTGCCAAAGAGCTGAGATTACAGGAATGTGCCACTGTACCTGGCTAAGCTTGCTTGCTTGCTTTCTTTCTTTCTTTCTTTCTTTCTTTCTTTCTTTCTTTCTTCTTTCTTTCTTTTTTTTCCCCCGCTGAATCACCTTTGTGCGTTGGTCAAACAATCGGCCTCATTTGCCTGAATCTATTTCTGGATTCTACATAGTTCCATGGATCAGTTACCCAAGGTTGCTCATCGATTCAGGAGAACAATGTACTGGTGAATATATAACCTAATCTCCACCACAAAAGGCTCTGAGCTCTCTTTTGGCCACATCTCATTTGTTTACATGCTGAGCTCATCCTGAAACTTCTTGGAAAGGAGAGGGCTGAATGTGTAGCCTATGCTCAGAAGGAATTGTGCAATTCTGGCTGTTTCTGCAGCGTGCATCACTGAGCCTTCTGAATTAGAGGTGGCTTCCTGTTAATCTGTCACTGACCAGTTGTGTGTGTGAGAGTGTGGATGAAAAGCATAGGTATTTGGAAGCTCTCTGCATTTGATAGTGAGCACCGGTGTATGTGCTTTCATGAAGTGCACCAAGTAGGAAAGAGGGATCTGCAGGCGAATCCTGCATACATCCTTGGAGACCTGGAACCCACTTTTGGCTTCTGAGTCCCATCTCTTGGTGCTTTCTGGCATTAGCAGAAAGGGGAGCAGCTGCAGAAAGAATGATTGATGGAGGGAAATAGGAATGTCAGTTCTTTTGTCTTCATGGGTTTCATTTGACCAGTAGATTCAGAGACTTGACTGGTTAAAAAGCATAGTATTTGAGAGCAGAGGGCATAGCTCTGACTTTCCTACCTGCTGGCTGGTGAATGAACCCATGGTCCTTACAGTTTACATAATCACGCATTTGTTATTTTTTTTAATTTTAAGCAAACTCTCAGTAAGTTGTTAAATTACTCAAACTGGGCCCAAACTTTTGATCCTCCCCCTGCAACCTCCAAGAGTGCTGGGATTACAGGTATGCATATCCACATGCTGCACCTGTTGGATTTTGTTCTCAGATAAATCATTTGTTCTGTCTGAGCCTGAGTTTTCTCATTTGCAAATTGGAGATAATAATTACACTTTCTTCATAAGGTTATCTTCAAGAGGAAGTGAGGTAATAAATACAAACAGGATCTCTTAGTCAATGGGGGTTCCTGTGATTATTACTACATAGTTCCTAAGTACATTTTCTGTAAGGGGTCTCATAGTCTCAAGCACCCTCTTTGCCCTATGATACATTTTGATGATCAAGTCATGAAGTCATGCAGGTGTTGGCTTGGATGTCTATTGTTCACTCTTGGTGAATTTGGGCATGTGGTCCAACTTCCCAGAGCCTTAGTTTCTCCACTGATAGGAAGGTAGGATAACATCCCCATAGAAAGCTGCTGTCAGG
This sequence comes from Capromys pilorides, assembly GCA_004027915.1. Taxonomy (NCBI): domain Eukaryota; kingdom Metazoa; phylum Chordata; class Mammalia; order Rodentia; family Capromyidae; genus Capromys; species Capromys pilorides. Next base: position 8,661 of record PVKN010008340.1, read on the forward strand.
TTTCTCACACAGAAGTCTCTCACTGGGATGGTTCTTTTCCTAGAAGACCTTCCTCCAGTTTCTCTGTTGCTGTCACTGTCACTGTTGCTGTCTGTGTCTATGTCCCTGTCTGTCTGTCTGCCTGTCTCTCTCTCTCTCTCTCTCTCTCTCTCTCTCTCTCTCTCTCTCTCTGTGTGTGTGTGTGTGTGTGTGTGTGTGTGTGTGTCTGTTTCTGTATTGGTACCAGAGAGCAGCATTTCTAGATCACAGAGAGGTCTGAGAAGACAAAGACATTCATTTCTCAGGGAGAGACTCCAGCTGGGACAGTGGTTAGAAGAGAGGGTCATAGGCACTGTGGAGCATTCTGGGAAATATTGGTGCCACTGAGCAGCCAGAGACTCCTGTTCTTATGTTTTAGGCTCAAAGGAGCAGAGAAAGACTGGTTGACTTACAGGACTTCATTAAGGGTGAGCACAGTCAACGCACTTTCATTATTTCTCTGGAAAATTTGCAGGAAGATGATTCTGTCATTTTTGGTGAACAACAGAAAAACACGTGAAGGGCTTGGTGGACTGAGTGGGAACTATAGTGGCTGTGGGTAACAGTCCTTTCCAGAAGTGTAGGGCCTGGGATGAATCTCAGTTCAGGGCTACAGAGAGGTGGACTTGGTGCTTGGAAGCTGGAACCTTGGGTGGGCTGAGGGCTTCTGTTTTTTGAGAGTCCAGATGTCATGGTTTGGGGTTTCTGCAAGGTGAGAAATACAACAGAGGACATACTTTATAAGATTATTTTATAATGAATTACCCAAACAATTATATACAAAGAGTACAGGAAATCTGGCCACACACTAAAGACCAAAGACTCTAGCTAAGGGCCTGGATCCCACAGTAGTGTCCTGCATGAGTCTAACTGAAGCCCTAGAAGTCATAACAAAGCCTCTCACGAGTCTATCTAGAGGCCTAGAGCCCATGACAATGTCTCATGAAGGCCTGCATCACGGATCTGCACTCTGAAGGCCCAAAGCCAGTGGTGGAAGCTAGAAAGTCTATGCCAGCAGGATGAAGGGTCTGTGCTAGCAGGCTGAGGGATCTGAACTAGAACAAGGAAGCAACACTCAAAGTAAGCCCCCCCCAAAGGCACCACAGCCATCCTCAGCAACAGTGAAGTCCCCAGCTCCTCCAGCAATGAGGAAAGCTGAGTTCATATCAAGAAAGCCAGCCTGACAAGCTTCTCATGAGGTTGAGCAGTGCACCATCTTCCCCTCTAGAGCCAGATAGTCTTGTTCATGATGGGAACCAGAGCTCCCCAAAATAGACTGTGGCCATTCTCAGTAACAGTGAAAGTCCTGAGCTCCTTCTCTGACAAGAATAGCCAAATTTTTCAGTAAAGCCAGCAGACAAGGTCTTCCAGCAGAATAGCCCAGGAGAACCAGTAGCTTCCAGCAGCTCCCAACAGCTTCTCCAGAGAACTTCCCTAACAGCCTCTCAATAGCTTCTCCAGTTCTTGCTCTTATGCTGCTGGCAACAGTCCTCTGGTAAGCCTCCCACACCCAACACCATGCTAGCTCAATTCAGCTGGGTGTAACAAGTTGACCACCAGTTAACAATCCACTACTCCAGAGTATCGGAAAGTACTCCTATGTTAGCATTTGTGACCCTGATGGGCTCCTCTGGGGGCAAATCATGGGGTAGAGGGAAGTGGCAGGTGCCTGTGTTGTACTTTATCCAGTGATGGGTTGCCAGGAGCAGTCCTGGAACAACTGGGTGGGAAAGTTGATTGTCTGGGCTAAACACTATGTTTCTCCAAAAATAAGACCTAGCCAGAAAATAACCAGCCTTGAGAACTAGAGATCAAAAATGTCAGCTGCAATCAGCCTGTCCTGGCCTTATCTGCCATTATAGGGTAGTCACCAAACAAGAGGATATAGTAAGGTGTAATCTTTTGTGTGGCACTGGCTATCACCATGATAATGACAAACTAGGGTTAAGTTTTCAGTTAGGCTTTATTTTCAGGGAAGCGTGGTAGCCTCTGTGTCTCTGACCAGGGAGTATATCCCAAATATGAGAAAGAGCTATGGAGCCCAAGGAGCTAAAGGCCAGCAGTAAGGATTTTTCTAAGAGGTCACTCTGGCTTTTCTGACTATAAAAACCATTTCCCCTCCTAAGTCATGTCCCAGAAACATGTCCCTGACCTCTCTGGTCACAGCCACTCACACCCATCCTCCAGGCCTCACCACTCTTGCTGCATTATTAAGGTTTCTCATGGAAACTTCTGTATGCTGCATTTTGCATGTCTCTCAAGGGCTGGAGGTTGCCCTGTTCATCCTTACCACCCTCCACCCTTGATACTGGGCCTGTCCTGGAGTAGTTACTCCACAAACACCAGTGAACTGCAGCCTACTGAGGCACACTCTCAAAGCATATGCCATAATACCTTGCTTCACGGATGCTTCTATTTGCAAGCAATTCCATTCCCAAACAAAAGTGTCTGACAATACTTCATTTCCTTGCAGGAATTCTGCATTGGGTAGCAAATACCCAAACTGTAAACCAAATTAAGTTTGTGGCGGTTTGCCTCTTAGTTCAGTTATTTAAGCACCTGCATGGGCAAATGCAGTGTGGTGCAGGGGGCCATGGTTCGATTTCTAGCTGCACATGCTACACCAGACAGGCCCTGAAGGCAGCTTGAGCCAGCCAAAAAAAAAAAAATTAAGTTCATAAACCAGGGCACCACTGTACTTCCATTTGTGTTTCTGTATTGCCACCTAGTTACACAAATCAAAGCCCCGTCTCTTGACAGCTCAGTGACAAGCAAGTGGGACATCAAAAGATATTGAACTTGTTCTGCTTTTAACAGACTTCACTTCTTTGATCTTCGAATGAGTTATCCAGTCAATTCTGGCACCGAAAGAAAGAAAGATTTCTTGGCCTGAGTGAAGAAGAATTGAGGGGACAACTTCACTGAGGAGTTTGCAGCCAATGACCTCCAAATAGATTTCAGATGGAAAAACAGCTTTAAATACATTTCCAGAAAGATAAAAGGCTTGAGAGTGATGGCTGTTGAGAAGTCGTTCTATCCTGGGGCTTCCTTGTGCTGAATAGGAGATTCATGGGGCTGGGAGGGGAAAATTAGATAACAGATGCCACAGAAGTGCTCTGAGAAGTCCAGGGCACTGTTCTAATGGAAACCATTATCCAATGAGTGGTTTGCAGAGGCCTCCGGGGACTTGGTGTAGCCACGGTGACTCTAGCCTGCAGTTGTTAGAAATGTCTTGGAAGTAGAGATGTCCTTGGTTTAAAGGTTGCTTTTAGCATCTTCCTGACCTGTTAGACATCCCTCATGGCTTTATCTAGGACAGTCATGAAGGTGAGCTCATAGTGGGCAGTGAGGGCAAATGGACAGGTTGCTTGCCAGCTGCTCCCATGTTCCTCCTCCAGGTTGCTAGCCTGCCTTCCCTGCTCCTGGTCCTTCTAAGATGACCTGGGCTCATGCCTACTCTGGGTTTTGATTGATAGGGACCAGCCTCAGTCAGGCTGCTGTGGTAGATCGGATAATGTCCTCCATTTGTTATCTCCATCAGCTTTGGATGTGGTTATTTCAAGGAGCCAAATATTTGTCCCTGAGCACATAGCCTTTCCTGGAGGTGTTTGAGTAGATGATCAGAGGCTCTGGTGCATCTACACTATGGCCCTTGATGAGTGATTTTAGTTCTGCTTGACCAAAGTGGAAAGGTTTTCATTTAGCTCCCTAGCATTCAAGGCATGGGGTGCTTCTGGTCCAGAGGGCTCTAGGGGCAGCAGGTGTGCCTACCCCATCTGGTTTTATGATTGTGTGTATGTTGACAGGTGTGTGTCCCTTTGTTGTAACTGTCCTCACCTCTCGGGGTTTGTAACTTCCTGTGGGGTAAACTCAAGAGAGAAGGAGCCATGTTTGTAGGCCTCTCTCCGAGCCTCCAGAACCTACCAGTGTCTGGAGTGTGGCAGGCCCTGAGTGACTGTTTGGCTCAGGGCAGAAATGAGTTTTGTCGCTGTTTGTTCCTGAAGCTGAAGAAATGGGAGGGAAGGCCTCAGGGATCATGACTAGCATGCTACCCACGTGTGTTATCTGCCTGCTGCTGGAATCCTGGCCCAGCCATCATTTCCCACTCACCTTCGCTTGCACAGTGCTTGTCCTTAGTGGATAGTCATTGAGTGGCTGTCCAGTGAATAGTAATAGTGACGCTGCATGGGCCATGGCCACAATGTTTTGGCTAAGAATTACTGTACAGACATCAAAATTTCAGACCCAACTGTGAATACTTCTGCTTAATCAGTGCCTCTGAGAACAAAAATGTGACTTGTCCATTTTAGAAAGCTGTGGGATTCTCTTCAGAAACCAGCTAGTCTATGAGGCTAATTATTATGGGAATCGAAACCATGAAGTTTCTGTTGTTAGTTAGCAGTTTTCATTGCCTCCAGCTTCTTTCTTCTTTGAGGAACTATAATCTTGATGGGAAGGGCAAACAAAAAGTGACGGGAAGAAAAGAGGGCATTGAAGAAACAGTAGGAAAATTAAAGTTAATTCCCTCCAGCTGACAGAAGGGCCCCAGGTTTGGGCAGGTGAGGCAGAGGAAGAGAAGAGGTTGGATAGAGCTCCTGAACTCAGCTCTGCCCCTCCCAGATCCTGGCCAGTGGGCAGGTGGTGATGGCTGTGGAGCCAGCCCGGCCGGCTGGGCAAGGAGTGCCTGAGCTATAGTGAGGGGAGACGGAGGGAATCAGAGAAAGACTAGCATTTTGGGCTCCACTTGGTGTTGGCTGGTGGCAACTGGAGGCCCAAAGAAAGCCGCTTAACCAGGTTTCATCTTCCGGGGTCCCAGGGACAATGCAAAATGTGGGTGGGGCTCTTGAGGCAAGGTGAAGACTACGGTGCAGGTGCCTGCAGCTCCAAGCTGGCACACAGTGGGGCTGCCACCTGCCTCGGCTGACTGTACCACGTGGATCCCAGCCTCTTTGACACTGGAGAAGCAAAGTGGAGACGGAAAAGCTATGCCAGTGATTTCAGTAGTGTGGGAAAGGCAAAGACAAAGCAGGCGACAGAATGCTGACAACCAGGAGGCCTGCAGTAGGGTATCAGTAGGGTGGCCGGTGGGGCCTCTCAGACACTGATTCTCTAGGCTGTGATTCTTTTGGGGAGTCCTGATCAGATTTTATGTGCACAGAGGATCAGCTAAGATCTGCAGTGAAGCCCAGTCTGATTGATGTGCAGGGGGCGTTCTGAGGGGGTTATCAGGCACCAGCTCCGGTCAATGCAGCAGACAGAGCTCCTACCAAGGGGTAGAACATGTCGGAAGTGAGGTCTGGTAAGCAGATTTTTGCATTTCTGCTTTTTGCTGATTTTCTCTTTTACATGTCCTCTCTTGGACCAGTGGAGATGCCAGAAGAAAGATCCTGGTAAAACTGAATCATGATAATGAATCTGAGGGAAAAAACCATGCAATTCTGGTGCAGAGAAGAGGCCCTGGGAAGCTCAGAATGCAGCTGTCAAGACCACAAAGCAGAATGGCCGGTGGCCAAGGGAGATGGCAGGAGGGCTGGTCAGTGCTGCTCTCCCAGGAGAAGGGTGCAGGCCCAGGAGTGGAGGACAAAGGGAGGACTGCCCACTCACTAGGTAACGGATTTCTACAATGCTCTGATTGGTTCTGCACTAGCAAGCAGAGACACAGAAACACCGCCTGGGATTTGGAGGCAGATTTATTTATGTTGGTGGGCACTGATTGGGATCATGACCAAAATATCAGGTCTCTGTCTCTGGTAGTCTAGGGCTTCTATGGGATAATTAGGCAGGAAGTACAGAGGCTGAGTGGCTTGTCCATTGGGGATTGGTTCTTCTGATGTGTATCATAGTGACCAGCTACACATTGCAGTGATCAGCCATTTCTAGCAGCAGAAGCAACTGCAACAGGAACTATTATTACCTGGGCAACTAAGAAGTATGCTGGAGGGGGAGGGGATATTTTTGTACAGTTTCCATGAAGAATCAAGAGTGAAGTAAACTCCAAGACATCAACCAGCCATTGCCGTTCTGTCCCCTTCTCAGGATCTGGGAACATTCATTACTTTTCTTCCTTTAAAATATTCCTATGGAGACCCATTTTTTATTATTTTAATTTTTTATTACTTTTAATAAGAACTAACAATGTGACAGTTTCAAAACACGTTAGCAGTACATTCCCAATAATTGATACAGTGCATAGTGTTGCCCTCATAATAGTTATTTAGAGCACAATAGGCAGACATAATTTTTCTAATCATTATTGATACAAAAATTTCTTCTCATTGAACTAAGACAAAGTAGTCATATGCATAGTCCGATACTCCATAATTGTAGTGGGTTATTGGAAGAACTGACAATGTCAGAAGCTGTTGATTTAAGCCTTTTACAGGTCAACATACTAATCTAGCTTTACTTTTTATACCTCATGGTTAAACTTTTCTGCTGGGCCTTTTTTTTTTTGAGATGGGATCTCACTGCGTTCACTGCATAGCACAGGCTGGCCTCCAACTTGCAGGGACCCTCTGGCATCTGCCTCCCTCACCTTGTCTCAGGTGGGTGCCACCATGCATCCAGGATTTTCTAGATTCTAGAGTCTCTGGAGAGTTACTGAATTGGTCTGCGTTATCTGAAACCTTTGAGGGCTCCTCTTGCTCTTTAGATTTATTTCCTTAGTTGTGTTTCAAGTTGATGGGCTGTGACTGACAGAGAACCTGGATTTCACATGTGTTTTGCCTTTCATGGGCTCTGCAATGTGTGTTATCAAAGACAGCCAATGCTGCTATGATGGAGAGGGGGTGCCGAGCATTAAAATCTGAAGGCAAGGTGTTAAAGGGAGGCATGGTGAGCTCATGGTTCACATCCTCAGGTCTGAGGTGAGACAGAAAGGCCTGGTGATGCACTTGGGAGGATGAGGAAGGAAAATCTCCACAAGGCCAGCCTGGACTACATAGCAAGACCCAGTCTCAACTAACAGACAAAGATCTGTGTGCATCGAGGCAGCCCTGGCTGATGCCTGTTGACAATGACCCACACAGTGAGCGAGAAAGACAGCCCTGCTTGCCACCTCCTTCTTCTGCACTGAGCTCTCTCTCTGCTCTCCCTGTGGGCTTCAATTCCTGCTTCAGGTCCTTGCTGGGTCCCAGGGACCCACTGCCCTCCTTCTTCTCTTCCTCTCGTTGCCATATTGCAGTCTGGACACCACGCCTAGTGAGGCTGTCTCTCTGCTCTTCACCCTGTGTCCTCCTGAAAGTCCTTCTTCTATTTTATAGAACTTTATCTTGACTGTTTCTCAAGAAGCACATTTTAAAAGAAGACGGCATTGGTAACAGCAACTATGGAGCACTGTTGCCTGTTGCTCCTGCATTCTTCCTTGGCTCAAACTACCCATACTGGCAGGTATCTAATTAAAAAAAAAATTGATGCTGAGTTTCTGAAAATGTTCCTCCCCTCCTTTCTGCCCCCTTCTTGGTGAACAGAAGAATGAACCCTGAGCCCAGCTACCGGCCAAGCCCTGTTTTTGCCTTTTAGTTAAGTCACTAAGTTGTTTACTCTGGGCTTCAATTTGTAAGTTTCCTGCCTCAGCCTCCACAGTGCTGGGATTGCACCCATGTGTCATCACACCCATGGGATGTTTTCCACTCTGGCTCCTATGGTGGAGTGAGAAGGGCTGGGAGGAGGCGGCTCAGGGCCTCTGCTTCCTCTGTTGACCTCTGAAACTGCTGGTGCTCCTCAGACCCGGGCATTCTGTGCTCTGTGTGACCACATGGAATGGGGGTGGAGGGAACCCTCATCCTGAGACCCCCTTATCCTACCCTTTGCTTGGAGGCCGCACTGGGACTGTGCCATGTGTGTGTGTGTGCGCATGTGCACGCACGCGCGCGCGCGCGTGCGTGTGTGTGTGTGTGTGTATTTTAAAAACAGCTTTGTTCAGGTAATAGAGGTCTCCTACCATATAAGTCACCCATGGAAGGTGTACAGTTAAGTCGTTTTTAGTATATCCACAGATCATGTTACCACTGCCACCTCCAATTTTAGAGCATTTTCATTCCCTCAAAAAAGAAATCCTGAAACTGTTAGCTATCATCCCTCTCCTCCATAGACCTCAGTCCTCAGCAGATGGCTAAGCTGCTTTTGTGCTTACAGAATTCCCTGTTCTAGGATTTCGGATGAATGAGACAATACAGTGTGTGATCTTTTTTGACTGGCTCCTTTCATTTAGTATTTTGAGGTTTATCCAAGATGTAGCACATGTGAGTATTCCATCCCTTTTTATAATATTCCATTTTATGGATATATCATATTTTGTATACCCATAGATGGCCGTATTATATATATATATATATATATATATATATATATATATTTTTTTTTTTTTAATATTTTGTTATTATTTATTTTTTATATTATGGACGCTCAGCCTGCCTTGGGGGTGGGGCTGGCGCAGCATGTGGGACCAGGGATCGAACCATGGTCCCTGGGGTTGCCTAAGCTTGCCTAAGCAGGCACTTTAGACCACTGAGCCATCTCACTGGCCCTCATTTTTTTATATTGAAGTAAGGTTTTTGTGTGGACATTTAGCTTCACTTCTCTTCACTACCAATAAGAACTGTTGGATCCCATGGTAATTCTATGGTGACTTATTTGAAGAATTGTCAGACTGTTTTCCCAGGTAGATGCTGCATTTCACATTTCTATAGTCAGTGGATGAGAGTTCCAATTTCTCCACATCCTCACCAATGTTTGTCATTACTGAACATTTTTGAACGTAGCCATGGGTATGAAATAGTATCTCCCTATGGTTTTCATCTGCATTTTCCTCTGACTGAGAATACTTCCTCTATCTATCTATCTATCTATCTATCTATCTATCTATCTATGTATCATCTATCTATCTATCTATCTATCTTTTTTTTTTTTTTTTGAGACAGGGTCTTGTTATGTAGTTCAGGCTGGCCTTGAACTCATTTTGTAGCCCAGGCTGGCCTTGAACTTGCAACCATACGCATGCCTTAGCCGCCTGAGAGCTGAGATTACAGGCCTGTGCCCCCATGCCCTGTGGTTGTCTGTTCTTTGGACTGTCCCAGCCTTTGTCTCCCTACTGCTGAGGTGGGCGTGGACAGCCATACAAGCAGCCTTCGTTTCTGGGAGCCAAGCTTGTTCCTTCTGGCAACTTCCTCAAATGCACACGTTCCAGGTACTTAGGACACTGGTTGCTGGTGGGGCCGGGCAGGGCAGGCAGGGCCCGGCAAATGTCCTGAGCCCCACCTGGCCTTGGAAGAGAGTGAGTGCAGACACCTGGCAATAGCTAAGCCGTGCTGTGTGTTGTCCCGCTGGTGCTCCCCTAGATGGGACAATGGTGGTGGGCTGGGCTTGTGCTTCCCTGGGAAAAGCCCTTTCTTTCTTTCTCTCTCTCTCTCTCTCTCTCTCTCTCTCTCTCTCTCTCTCTCTCTCCCCCCCTCCCTCCCTCCCTCCCTCTCCCTCTTTCTTTCTTTCATTTATTTCTATGTATGCATGCACTTATTTGGTATAGGATCTGGCTATGCAGCTTGGACTCATAACGATCATCCAGCACTGGAATTACAGGCCTGTGCTACCATGCCTGGTTTTGGTGGCCGGCAAGACATGAGGTACTGGGAATCCAACCCAAGTCCTTGCGCTAGCCAGGCAGGCGCTTGGACAGCTTCTTGGTCTCCTTCATAAGCAGATTTCCTCTTCCTCCACTGGCTTTTCCCCAAGCCCCAAAGGACTGTGAGGAAACCGATATTTGAGAGCTTGATTAGGTGACCACTAGTTTCAGGGCCTCTTTGAGCCTCTGTTTTCCTGTCCGTGAAGGTCTTGCAGTATTAGAAGTAGCTCAGGCGATGCCCCGCCCCCTCTGGCTGTTGCTGCTCAGCCTCGCCCTGTTTCCTGAAGAGCCTTCCACGGGCTTCCGGTCCTGTGTCCATGTAGTCAGCTGCCTCCCCTTCTGGGAACTGCAGCTCTCGAGTTTCCACTTTCACCAGGAATTCTGCCCGGAAGGGAGTCCACCGGCCACGCCATCCGCCCCCTCACCCATCTCTGCTCTCTAAATCTCACATGGTTATTTTTATTAATTAAAAAGGTTGCATTTTTCTAAGATTAATTTCAACATTTGCAATATCAACATAATCATATTGACAATAATTATTTATATCTAAGTCTTTAAGTTTAGCTGATTTAATTTTCTACTGCTATGTCCTTTATAGATCATCTTCCTTAATCCTAGTTTTCATTTGGATTGTTTCCTCCGTTGGGTGGAGTACCTTTTCTTTTTAATTTTAGGGAAGGGTCTACAGGGTCTTCAGGGTCTTACTACACATATTGGACTCATAGTGATCTGCCTGTTTACAGCCTCCCAAGAGTTGGGTTTACAGGTGCACGCCACCATGCCCAGTCTCATTTGCTGTCTCAACGTGCTCCATGGGTGGGGCCAGCATGGTAGGCCTGGGGATTGAACTCCTGGCCCCTGCACCTGCTTGTAGGTGCTTTAATCCACTGAACTATTTGACCGGCCCAGGTGGAGTACTTTGAATGCTGTTCTGTTTCTTTTTCATTTTTTTTAAAGGAAGAATAAACAAATGGTGCACTTGGAGCGCTTGCATTTTTAAAGTAGCTTTCTGTTTTTCTTGTGAGGTATAGTGTTCTTGATTGAGTATTGATTTTTGTAAATGTACATATATTTAATTGCTCATATATACAGTTCATTGCAAGATAAATCATATGTAGAGAAGACTGTATAGAATTTCTGGGCATAGTTCCCAGAACAATTGTAAAGCAATTATTTACATAATAGCCAATGAGATCAAGAAGCAGGACACTCTAAACCCAGTGTGGTGGTGCAAGCCTATAATCCCAGCACTCAAGAGGCTGAGGCAGGAGGATCCATGAGTTCGAGGCCACCTGGGCTGCATAGTGAGTTCCAGTTCAGCCTCAATCATAGAGTGAGATCCTGCCTGAAAAGAAAAGAAGGAAAGAAAAAAGAAAAAGAAAGATGAACAGAATGCCGCTAGCATCCCAGAAATCCCCTCCTGCTTGCACCTTCCCACCTCACCAGAGGTATCCATTGCTCTAACATTTGTGCTTTTCATTCCCTTGACTTTAGGAGCCAGTTTTACTCTAGTATTCTTCACCAGGCCCAGGTTGCACCCACATTATGTGTACAACTCAATGAGATTTTAGAGATCCATATCCCTGTGTACAATACCACAATCAAGACATAGGCTATTTCTAGTTACCTCAGAAAGTACCTTCTGTTTGTTTGTAGACAATTCCCCTCCCCAGGCGATCACTGATCTAATTTTTATCATCTATGTATTAATTTTGTTGGTTTTCGAGCTTTTTCTTGCCTAAATATTATAGTTTAGCTTTGGCTTTTTTGGGGGATTTGTATAAGTAGGATTGCATGGTAGGAACTGTCTTATGGATTTGCTTCTTGATGCTGTTCTTGGGATTAAGCACGTTGCAGCTGTCCTCTTGCATTGCTGAGTACGATGAGAAGATGCCTCTGAAGGAATGTACCACTGTGTGTGCATCATATCATTGATAATCATTTGGGGTGTTGTCGGAGTTTGCTGTTATAAATAGGGCTACATTCTGTGCTTGTAATCTTGCAATAAGAGAGTTTGTTGGACAATTTGTCATTTAGCTGAGGAGATAGCTCAGTAGAATAAGCTCTTGCCTGGCAAGTGCAAGGTCCTGAGTTCAATCCCCAGTATCACACACACACACACACACACACACAAATAAATGAAAATTTGTCATTTGCCTGTTCGTTTTTAGATCCAAATGCTTGCATGCTCTCTCTCCATCTTTCTGTCCATCTCTGTCTCTCTCTCTTTCTTCCTTCTCCCCACTTCTTTCTCGTGTCCTTCCTCATTCATCTCTCATTTGTCTACACACCCACTTATAATACTATAAAATTACATAGCTTATTACTGGATAATTAGAATCTTTCAAAATTTTCAGTAATGTATGCACACTTCCAATTATTTCCAATTTTTTTTTTTCTTAGTCTCAGTAATGAAAAGAGGACTCACTGGGAGAAAAAGAGACATTTTTAGAGTCCTTCAAACTCACTGCTAAGTAGTCTGCCCCTATGAGAATTACTTAAAAAATCATAGAATATTTGTGAAAACTGGGAACTTTGTTGTGTTGATAAACAAATCTAAGTGTTTTTGATTGTCTGTGAGGGTAAATTTTTTTTCCTTCCAAATATTGGCCATTTGTGTGTCTTGAGAACTGTAGCTCCACAGTCTCCCAATTCTTCTTTCAGGGTTTCAGTATTGTATGTTTTAATTTTTTTTTCTGTATTTAGGACAGGGTCTACAGGGTCTACACAGTTGTCTCAGGGCACCCAGTAGGTAAGGCTGGCGCAGGAGGCCCAGGATCACACTCCGGCTATTGCATCTGCCTAAGCAGGTGCTATAGTGTGTAAGCTATCTGGCTGGCCCTGTTTGTTTTGATTTGTATAAGCTCTTTATGGTCTTGACTTTCCTATTTTTGCACTGGGGATTGAATTCAAGTCTTCACAATGAGCTACATCTCCACCCTGTTCGTTCGCTCTTTCTTTTCTTTCTTTCTTTCTTTCTTTCTTTCTTTCTTTCTTGCTTGCTTGCTTGCTTGCTTGCTTTGGATGGGTCTTGCTCAGTTACCAAGTGACCAGTTGGGCCCTCCATTGCAAGCTTGTTTGGGGCATTTCCTTTTAGTTTTTCCCAGTTTCTTTTTGTTTGTTTGTTTTTGAGTTTTTCTAATTTTATGGCTTTTTTTTCCTATATCCAAATGATCATAATTTCATGTAACTTTTCTGTTCTTGGTTTTCAAGGGCTGTGAGCACCACCATGATACCCTAGGGTCTGCCAATGACAAGGACAGATGTGGCAGCAAATCTGCCTCTCACCTTCTGAGGAACATTGGAGATTCTGCTTCCAAAAATACCAGGTCTGTCCGTTCATCTTGGCCAATCTCTGGCACCATTCACACCCCTGCCACTATGCCCTGGATGACTGCCGAGCCTCTGGGCTGATTCACCTGCTTCCCTTCCTGAGTCCTTTCTGCCTCTGTCTAGGGAGTGATTATTTTTCTCTGTAAACTAGAATACACGCTTCCTGGAAAGTTCCACTGCTTGTTGTTGCTCTAGTTTAATTCAGAGTCCTTCCTGGACCTCCTGAGGCCCTTCTCAGAGCCTCATGTCCTCTCCCTTTGGCTGCACCACTGGCAGGCTCGCTGCTTCCTCCTTGTGTCCAGAGCATGCCAAATGCTTCACTGTCCTGGGAAGGAGCTTGTGCCAGGCCTCTTCCTGGAGCTCTTTACCCTGAACCCAGGGCTTCTCAGCCTGGGCACTCTTTGAGGCTGGGTTAGCTTTTGTTGTCATGGCTGTCTGTTCTGTGTGTCCTAGGAAGTAGCATCCTTCTAAAGTCCACCAGCACCCCACTGAGTTTTAACAACTAAAAATGTTTCCAGACTTTACTAGATATCACCAAGCCGACAATATTGCTTCAACTGAGACAGCTCCTTCAGTGCTTCAGAGGGTCACACAATCTCATCCTTTGGGTCTCAGCTTGAACTGGAAAATCTCAGAAGAGATTCTCCTGGTAACTCTTAGGCATAGCACTATTTGATTCTTTCAGAGCAACCTTCATGATCTGTATTAGTCCTGTTTCTGCATTTGGTTGCTAGAAGCAGCTATGTAGGTGGCAGATAAGGTGACAGTTTCTGGACTTCTGTTCCAGTTCAATCACTAACTAGCTGTAAGGCCTTCCATGTGTTGTCCACTCTGTGTCTAAGTTTCCTTGTCTTCACTTGGAGTTAATAGAAGTTTTATCTCACAGGGTTTGAAAGTTGACCTAGAAGAAATGGAGCTTAACTCTTAAGAATGATAATGGCCCATAACAAATATTGTGTAGCTAATAGCTGGCAATATGCTGTCAATTCTTTTGCTAAAACTCAAGATCTATGGTGCCTGGAGGAGCGGTAAGAGCTGCTGCTTATTGGAATGGTAGAAGTCTACATCCAGAGAAAGTGATGCCCTTGGAGCCCTCATTTCTATGCAGTGTTCTTATGGGAGACAATTTAGTGCTCAAGCATCCAGACACGCCATGAACCCACCAATAGGATTTCACCTTCCTGTGTTCTGTGGCCGGGGCAACTCTCTGTGGATCTAACTTCTGGCAGGCCTGGCATAGACATGAGCATTAGCTTCTGTCCCCAAGTGGCTGTTTAGAGACCAGTCTCTTTCCTTCTAAAGCCAAAAGTCATCTCTGTGAGTTCTTTTTTAGCCTTTCGGTGCCAGAACATGATCATGTCATTCTTTTTAGTTCCTTTTACTGTTCTAACATGTGGGTATTCCCTTTCCTGAACTTCCCATCGCTACATATTAAAATTTGGGGGCTTTCATATTATAGATAATTTATTTTTGGAGTCAAAGTCTTTATTCACTCAGTCTACTATAACATATAGATTTTAGCCTTTCTAATGGGTACCTCTAGGAGACAAGAATTGTTACTTTGCTCTGTTTTATGGATGAAGAAACTAAAGTGGGATTGACTTAGCAACACGCTCAGCAGCATGGAAATGGGACTTGAGTTGCTGTGACTAGGATTTATGCTCTGAACTATGGTTCTGAATAAGAATCATAAAATAAGAATCATAGTCATAGACTATAACTAGGTGGAGCTGCCCCACAGGAAGTTAGAAAGTTGGGTCTGGATCCCAAGAAGAATATTGGAGTGTTAGGTTGGTGGGAGAGGCCCGAGGTTATCTGATTCACAAATATCCACTACTCACTTGAAACCATCTGTCGTCAGTGGAAATGATGAGTGGTTGAGAGACATGGAACGTTCATCATATCCATTGGAGGAGAGAAGCTGATGACCTAAGTTGACAGCCACAGAGAAGGAGTAGCCAACTTCTCAAACCAAGGAAATAGTCCTAGACAGAAAGAGAGTAAGAGAGAGAGGCATGAGTCAAAAGGTCTTTGTTGAAGCATTGTGATTGGCTTCCACAAAGGCTCAGAGCATGATGCAAACATATTTTAATTGGGAGAATATTCAGTAGATTTCTCTCTCTTCCCCTTGTTCCTGAAGTGTCTCTTGACACTCTTCCCCTTTTGTTAAATTAGGAAGCAGCTAAGAGATTAAAAGAGAAGTAGAATAGAGAGGCACAAAGGAGGTTTGAACAAGCAGAAGCTGGATGCCTGGGGCTCTGTTCTATGTATCTGGTTTCCAGCTGGGATCTGGATTTGCTAGGAGTGGCAGCCGGGAAGACCAGACCATGTGGCTGCCCTCAGCTCTGCTCTTTATCTGCCTCCCAGGTGAGTGGGGCTACAGCTTTGTGAACCTGATTTCACAGGGGTTGGACAATGGGTGACCTTGGCTCAAGCTAGAAGTGAGGTACAAGCAGAAGTACATCCAGTCGTCCATCCATCCATCTATCCATCCATCCATCCATCCATCCACTTACTCATCCATCCATTCACCCACCCACCATTCTCCCACCCACCCACCCACCCATTTCTATCTATCTATCTATCTATCTATCTATCTATCTATCTATCCATCCATCCATCCATCTATACATCCATTTGCACATCCTCTATACATCCAAGCATTTATCCATAGGCCCACAAATAGCTATGAAGCTCCATCTGTATGCTGGAACTGTTCTGGGTGCTATAATTAAGTATTAGTTCTTCACTTTAGGAACTAAAGGTTAAATGAGGCAATCAAGTAACTAAAACAGTGTGGACCTTGCTGTAGTGCAGATTCACTGATGTGATAAAAGTGTGTGACAGGGACACTAACTATGCTCTTGGGAGGACAGGGACACTAACTATGCTCTGGGGCTTCATGTTAAAGATGACAGAAGCTCAGGAACTAGCATAACTCTATTTTGTCAAAGTTTAGTTTACAGGGTTTGGAAAGGCTTGTGAGAAAATTTGTGAAGAGACTAGATCAACATCCTTACATCCACATTAAATCCATTTGGAATGAGGGAGGTGCGAGTGAGTAAACAAAACAGTCCCCAAATGTTGGACTTTGAGAAGAGAAAATTCTTTACAAAAGACATCTGAAGCTGGGTGTGGGGGCACACATCTGGAATCCCAGCACTCAGGAGACTGAAGTAGGAGGAACATTACTAATTCAAAGCTAGCCTGGGCTATGTGGTGGGGTCAAGTTCAGCTTGAGCTACAGAGTGAGACCCTGTTTCCCACCCCTCCACCAAAAGATGTTTGAAGTGAAAAAGAAAAAGATGCAGGGAAACACATTTATCTATATGATATAAGCTTTTTTTTTTTTTTTTAATTTTATTTATTTATTTATTTGTTTTGCTTGTTGTGTTTGTTTGTTTCTTTATTTATTCATTTTGTGGCTGGCTCAGCCTGCCCTGGTGGTGGCGCTGGCGTAGCATGTGGTGCCGGGGATCCAACTGCAGTACCCGCAGTTGCCTGAGCCCTCCTAAGCAGGCGCTTTAGACCACTGAACCATCTCGCCGGCCCCTCAGTTCTCTTTTTTAAATTCCAACTCCTGGGTTCTCCTCATCTCATGGGCCTGAATTAAAATTTTGAAGCCACCATAGAGATTTAAATTTCAATTCTTGTCTTTAATCTCTAAATCCTCTTTTTCTTCCTCTTTTCCCTCTATACTGGGTTT
>PVKN010008341.1:0-25276 GCA_004027915.1 Capromys pilorides
TCTCTCTCTCTCTCTCTCTCTCTCTCTCTTTCTTTCTTTCTTTCCTTTCTTTCTTCTTTATTTTTTTTTGTCTTTTTGAGACAGAGTCTCCTCAGGCAGTTCAGGCTGCCCTTGAGCTCACTCTGTAGCCCAGGCTGGATTTTAACTTGCAGCAGTCCTCCTCTTTTAGCCTCCTGAGTGCTGGGATTACAGGCATGCACCACCACACCTGTCTCCCTGGGAGTCTCTTAATCTAGCCAAGCGGACACATCATAATTCATAGTCATGTTAGACAACTGAAAGTTAGATCTCACACAGGCCAACATGAAGTCCTTCATCTGGATGATTTAGAGTTGGTGTTCCAAAGAAACACTTAAGCTTTAGGAACCACCTGGGAGAAGGTAGAAGGGGAGGATTTTAGAGATTATCTGGCAGGCATGTTGAAGCCAAGAGAGTAGGGACTGGGCAACCTGCTCTGAGGAGACAGCTGTAGTAGGGGAAATTGAGGTGGAATATTCTTGAATCCTGCATTAGTGAACAAAAGACTGATTAGAAGGCATGCATCACTGCAATTATCTTTACTGTGAAAGATTTGTGACTTATTTACTTGTGTTACATCAGTGCCAGGGTAGACTCAGCAGCAGCTAGCATATAGCAGCTGCAACCTCCTGATCAGTAGGACAATGCAATTCAGGGCAGGGACATCCAGGCTGAGGAAGGAGCAAGCAGCTCAGGGTCAAGTCCAGCTTCATCTCTATCTACCCAGAGACAAAGATTTTCTTTGGTTTGAGATTAGAGTTAATATTTAAACGATTAAAGACAGGTGCCAAAAAATCAAGATTTTGTTCTCAGAGGGCCATCTTGACTCACCAAATACTTAACTATGCTTTAATTTTTGATTTATTTATTTGTATTTTAGGGAAGAGTCTACAGGTCATTCAGGGTCTCACTACTAGATCAGACTCATAGTGATCCGCCTGTTTATAGCCTCCCAAGAGCTACGATTACAGGTGTGTGACACAATACCCAGTCTCAATTGCCATCTCAGCATGCCCTGGGGGCAGGGCTAGTATGGCATGTGGTGCCAGGAATCAAACCCTGGTCCCTGTAATTTTTCGATAAGACAGTGATACTAATATGAAATAGTTAAATAAAGGGAAGATTAGTTGGCTCAGGTATTACAACAAAGTACCATAGACTAGATGGCCTTATGAACAACAGAAATTTATTTCTCAAAGTTCTGGAAGCTGGGAATGTGATATCAATTTTTTTTAATGTATTTAGTACAGGGTCTATAGGGTCTCACTACACAGATTGGACTTCTAGTGATCCTTCCCTTTTTTCAGCCTCCCAAGTGCTGGGATTACAGGTGTGTTCCACCACACCCAGTCTCTCACCCTCTCAGTGTGCCCCCAGGGCTGGCACGACAGGCCAGAGATGGAAACCTCAGCCGTTGTGTCTGTCTAAGTAGGCACTCTAATCCACTGAGCGATCTGGCTGGACCTTGTGACATCAATTATGCACCATCATGTTTGGGAAGATAGCTGGGGCTATCTTCCAGCTTACAGGCTGCTAAATTCTCACTGTATCCTCATGTGATAAAAAGAGGACAGGTAAGAGAGTTTTTTTGGTTCCTTTAACGAGTGTCCAATTCCCATTAATAAAAACATCACTCCTAAAGACCCCGCTTCCTAATTCCATTATATTTCAACCTATGAATTTTGGGATTACACAAACATTCAGATCATAGGGCCAATTTGTCACGTAGTTTCTGAATCTATGTTGCTTGAAATTTCCAGAGACAAGATATGAAAGATTGGCGTAGGGTGGTATGATGCTCATGCACAGAAAAAGAACAGCAAACTCTCCCAAAGGCTGTGGAAAAGAGATTTATTATAGTTACACCTCAGCATCAGTTGCTTTATCCTGGTGGTGAGCCTTACCCCTAGTGACAGGCAGCAGCATTACTGGAATGGACATTGTAGCTGAGAGAAAGTGCATGTTGTGGCTGCAAGGAGCCTGGGAGTGTTAGAAGGAAAATGCTATGAACAGTAGGACAATGACAACTGCGTTGTTGTCACTTTATGATTTTTGCTTAGAGAGCAAAAAATGAGGAAACTGGCTTCTTGTCTCTGCATTCCTTTTGCCTGTTGTCTCAGTTACTCTTTTTACCTGGATTTTAGAAGGCTTGGGAGGCCCGGCAGCGTGCCCCTGAAAGAAGCAATCTAGGTCAGAAGAACCTCAGAACTCCTGCATTTTGCATGCACCTAAAAACCAATGCCTTGTGAGTGACAGCACGGTCTATGGCCAGCTAGAGCAGTAGCCAGGTTTTCTACTCTCTTGGCTGTGGGGGTCAAGTACCTGGATTGCTGAACACTCTGACCCTGATTCCAAAGAACAAATTCTCTATGTGAGTGCCATTCTGGAACCTGGTGTGGCCATTGCTGCCATTCTCAAACCTGGTGCGGTCACTGCTGCTGTTCTGGAACATGGGACTCAGTGACTTTCTCCTCAAAGCAAAGCCTTTCACTTTTTCAGTTTTGAGGCTGCAAAGGGTAGAGACTTGCTGCTTCTTGTGATACCCTTAGGCCATCTTTTCTATTTTTCCTGTTTCTTCTCAGCAACAGAGATCTCCTCAGCTCTATTTTTGTAACCCACAGCTTTATTGAAGCTTCCTTTCTGGTCAAAATCACAGCATTTTAAGTCATTCTTCTGGGTTGTTTGATCTTGATTCCCAATATAAATCTGACTAAAAAGCCCTCAACAATAGCCATGCAACTGCCTCAACATTTGGCTGCCTTGAAATTTCTTTTTCCAGATTAATTAGTCTGCCACACTTAGTCTCAGGCAAAGTCTCTGAACATGAGTGAAATGCAGACAAACTTTCTGCCAAGCGATAACAGACATCATGTGGGATCCCGACAACCAGTGCAATCCTTCCCAGAAGAAACCTCCCCAGCCTGGTCTTTACAGCCAGGCTTTCCATCAGCTTTCTGGTCTTCTGAGTTCTGACCAGAATCTCCCATACATAACAGTCAAAGGCATTCCAGTGTATCTCTTGTAGGTAACATCTCTGAAATTTTCCTATCTCTTCCCATAAGCCATTCCTAAAGGCTTGTAATCCACATGGTCAGCTTTAGTCATGGCAGCAACCCCACTTCTCGGTACCAAATTTTGTCTCCATTACTCTTCTCTCATTGCTGGAACAAAATACTCAACACCCATTTTAAAAAATGTATTTAGTACAGGCTCTCCAAGGTCTACAGGGTCTCACTATGTAGATTCTTCTGTTTTCAGTCTCCCAAGCACTGGGATTACAGGCGTGAACCACCACGCCCAGTCTCAGCATGCCCTGGGGGGTGGGGCCAGCACCACAGGCTGGGGATCAAATCCCAGCTATTGTGCTCTGCCTAAGTAGGAACTTTAGTCTGCTGAGTGATCTGGCTGGCCACCAACACCAAAAATTAAAGAAGGTAAGGTTTATTTTTCTCACAGTTAGTGGAGGTTTCATCCCTTACTCAACAGGCTCCAAAACAGAGAAGCACATGACATAGAGCAGCCATTCATGGCAGCAGAAAATACGAAGACTAAGGGAGGAGCAGCGGTGGCAGCAAAGGCAAGTCTCTCTTCTTTCCTCATACTGCCTTCAGGCATCTTCCTAAGGGTGGGTGTAGCACTATTAACCCAGCAGCACTTACACTCATAATCCCAGCAATGGATCATGAGTCGATCACAAACTCTAGAAGCCCACCACATGACTACATAAGGCTTTGGGGGGACAAATAGACACAATCTGTAACACCTGTGAACATCCCTCCCACTTTGTCCATCTCAGCCCTCAGATATCAGCATGGAAGTCACACCCTTCCACCTTGGTCTGGGCCCCAATCTTTCCTTTCACATGAGTGTTTCTAGCACTTAGCACAGTACCAGGGACAGAGCAGGATTTCAATCCACTATGGCTAGGGGAGAAATGCTTCATTTTCCTTCCTTAGCCAAGGGGAAGAAGAACAGCAGGGACAAAGAAAAGGAGGTCAGGTGGCATGAAAGGCACAAACTATAATTTTACTCAAGGCTCGTTGATTCTTTTCCCCTTTTCTTTAGAGTCTAACCAACTTCCTCTCCAAATTAGACATCTATGTAATCTCTACAATCAACCATGCCCCAAACTTTTCCTTTCCAAATTAAAGTGACTTTGGGGTAGAGGCAGTGAAAATGTCCACCACAGTGAGCTGGGTATGTGCATTGTACTTCCTGGGAATACCCAAGGTTAGGGTACCCTGCAGTAAGAAGAAGGTATGAAGAAGAAGTATTAGGGATGCTGTAATGCATGACTCAGATCCCACCGCACCCCAGCACCAGAGGCTCATTCCAACAGAAGCACTGAGTCTGCCTGCAGTCCCTTGGTGGCTCCTTCCCTTCTGTTGCAGACAGCTTCCTTCTCAAGAGCACATCCCCTTCCATGGACACCTGACATTCGATTGATGGTTGATGTGGAAGTACAAGGACCCAGCCTTCCTGCCTCCCTTCAAGAAGTGTTGCAGGCTGGTCTGGGCTTTAGAATTTCTCCATGCCTTCGGCTTTCTGTGACTTCCTCAGCCCTATTTCCCATCCCAGTGCTGCTCCTCAGAACATGTCAACTTTTTGTATAGAAATCTCTGTCTGCCTCCTAGGGGACCTGTCCTAAGGCAGAGGACTAATATTCTATATGTCCATCTGCCTGTGTATGGATGCACCTTGGTAAGAATTATTCATGTAATGAATATATTTGAGAACTTCAACGTAACTCACGGCATCTACGCCAACTCACACAGGAGTCAGAATGGGTTCATGTTAATAACTGTAATAAATCTTCTTGACTGTGGATTACTCTTCCTCAGTATGGAAGGAAGATGAGATCTCTTTTATATCCACATCCTTATTCTGGGGTATTCTCAAGGTGAAGCTCATCTGTGCTCATAAATAAATCTTTGTATTGCAGTTGGCCTCTGCCAAGCTGTTTCTCTTCTGCCCCAGGACCTTTTATTAAAATTTTTATTAAATATTTATTAAAATATTTTTTTGCAGTTGGGCTGTCCGCAGGGGCTTTGCTAGAGCAGTGCAGAAGACACTGCCAATGAAGATGCTTGCATCTGCAGCAAAAGCTCTGCCCTTGATCAGTTCAGGATTCCTTGTACCTCCTCCAGCTCCCCAGAATCTGTTGTCTCTAGGGGCTCAGACTCTGAGCTCTGGAGCCTTGGGTAGTTCATTTGCCAGTGCCTCAGCAGTACCCAAGTTGCTTATGTTTTCTTCCCTGTAGAATCCTCTGTCTCTTTTCATTCTGTGCTACCAGCACTGCAAACGTCATCCTGACTGATACTGTCTTTGCTCCACCTTCTCATACCAGGTGTATAATTTCACTTGCGATACCACAGTGGACTTTGTGCACAGCTGGATATAAGTATGGATCTCTCTCCAGTTTGTGTTTCTGTTCAACTGTGATGCTGTTACACCAAGAATGGGCAGGCAGCCGAGGTAAAGACACAGTCCAAAGACTGCACTAGAAGAAAGCAGATGCAAACTGTACTGAGTGCATGCTAAGGAGAGGCAGGAGGATCAGTGCAAGCAGGGCAGGTCCAGCCCAGCTGGTGAATGCTTCATGGCAGACTGGCCAAATTACACCCCCGGGGTCTTAGATCCTCATTAAAGGCCTGCACCTCAGAGACATCTTGCCCTATCGAGGTGCATCATTAAGGCAGGCTGGGCATAATAATAGTAATTCGAATGGAGTTCAAAGGAGAGTTGGAAAGTTGGAATTAAGATGGAGATTTCCATTTCAATGTCTCTCAGGAAGAGTCTATTACACACACACACACACACACACACACATACACACACACACACACACTGCTCATAGAGGGAATCATGAACAAAATAATACTTTGGAGGTAAGTTTCACCATCTCTAGCATGCAGCGTTTAGGAACATGAAGCACGTTCATGCCTTTGGTCCTGTTGTTTTCTTCCAGAACATTTAATTACAGAATAGTTTCCCACAGCAACTTGGTCTACCATGTCGCTCTGTAATGCTAAATTAGGACTCTTCAGCAGCATCTTGTTCTCTCTTGCTGGCACAGCCACTGCGACCGAGCTGTCTGTTTCCCAACTAGGAGAGCAAAATGACTCTCGTGAGGAAAGCTGGATGGAAGAGAAAATACTGTTTTCTGTCTCTGTCTGCGCTCTCCACCAGCTTTCACTGCCTCTGTACCCAGCAGGGTGACTGTGAGATAGCTCTCTGGAGACAGCAGGGGAAGGAAAGGGCGTTTGATCGCTGAACCTTATTACACCTAACAGCGGAAACACACAGTGGAGGTGTGGGAGCTGGGCTAACACTGTAAAAAATAAGCATGGCTTCCTGTGCGCCTCCTATTTTCATTCCTTTCTTCCTTCCTGTCATTCTTACTTTTCATTCAAGTGGTAAGCAGGAGCTAGGACTTCCTGCTATGCAGACGAAGAAGGTATCATTTGAGGACAAAAATATCAATACCTACAATCTTCCAAAACTCTCACTTCTCACTCACAAGTATCCTTCCTTAAAATAACGTGGGTTATTGAAGTTTGGGATAAGTAATCATGTTCCTTGGAATCTTGAATGAATCATTAAAATCTTATAGTAACCCTAAGTGGTTTAAGGAAATTCCCAGCCCAGACAACTTTGATATATCCCTCCCTCGCTCCCTCTCTCCCTCCAACCACTCACCCACCCACCCATGAATCCACCCATCCATCCACCCATCCACCCACCCATCCATCCATCTGAAGGGGATGAGCATTCTGTGTTAAGGAGACAGCAGGCTGACAAGCTGAAAGAATGGCAAGCTTGGTG
This sequence comes from Capromys pilorides, assembly GCA_004027915.1. Taxonomy (NCBI): domain Eukaryota; kingdom Metazoa; phylum Chordata; class Mammalia; order Rodentia; family Capromyidae; genus Capromys; species Capromys pilorides. The sequence continues at coordinate 6,844 of PVKN010008341.1, forward strand.
TTCCTGAAGAAAAAAGACTGATTGCTGAGCTATAGCATAATGACGAGTGGAGAGAGGAGACAAGAAGCAATAGGAGGGGAAGAGAAGATGAAAAGGAGAGAGGTGATTGGATTGTAGCCAGGTCAAAGAGCTCTCTGTAGGTCCTAGGGAAAGATTTGATGAGGTGAGTTTGTACTCAGGATGGAGGACACTCATTTGTGGGCTTTCAATCATGGGAATGACATGATGTGATTTGCAGTTCAGAAGCATTGCTCAGGCTGTGTGGAGAAAAGATTTTTGGGGGATCAAAGATAGACCCTAGTGGTCCAAGAAAGACATGGTGGTGTTGATGGAGTGAAAATGATAGATTCAGGATATGGAGCCCACAGGACACAGACAGAGAGGAGGAGTCAGTAGCCAGCAGTGTCCCCAGATATACTGGTTGGCCCGATGTTGGCAGCACTGGCTGGAACTTGAAACACTGGGGTGGCGATGCTTGAAGATTAAGTTTTGTAAATTCTTCAGTTTTCAACATCTGTGTGTTCCCTGAGAAAAGGTGTCCAGCAGGGGGGAGGCTGTGCAAGCCTGGAGCTCACGGGAGAGGCCAGGCTGTGGATGGACATTTGGAAGACACTGGTGAGCAGAATCTGCTTAAGGCTGTGAGACCAGAAAAGGCCATTTAAGAGGGAGATCGTGGCTAGAGAAAAGGTCATGCAATGCCTAGAGATGGGTAAGAAGGGGACGAGCCAGCGAAGGTGCCAATGTCAGCTCAGCCCCACTCGGAGCATGGGGGGTGGGAGGTCACCAGAGTCAGTAGAGGCTTTGCTGGCACTTGTAAGACCAAACACCTCACACTGAAAATCTGAGTTCTATAATCCAGTATGCTGGCTACCCAGGCTGTTCAGCCTGGTAAGTTACTCTGCGTAGTAGACAACTTATGAGTTGGGGAGATAGTGCAGTGGAATAAATGCTTGCTTGGCAAGCATAAGGTCCTGAGTTCAATCCCTGGTACCACCAAAAATAAAATAAAAAACATAGTAGACAACTTGCATGGAGTAATACCTAGTTTGGGGAAGCAAAAAGGGATATGAGTTCTAATACTGTCTAGTGACCTAGGGGACTAGGGAAAATTCCACATTATTCAAGTAAAATGCTCACTGATTTCCCAGTTCATCCAGGGATCTCAGGGTAGTGGGAAGAAGACATCAGGAGCCCTGACTTCCTGTCCTGACCTCGCCACCAACTAGCTTAGTAACCTGCAGCAAATTATTGGACCTCTCTGAGCTTCACATCTCAGATATGCCGTGTTGAGGTTTTTTTTTTTTTTTTAAGGCTATTTTACTTTTATGGATTTAGTACAGGGTCTACAGGGCCTCACTATGTAGATTGGACTCATAGTGATCCTTTCTGTTTTTCAGCCTCCCAAGTGCTGGGATTACAGGTGTGCACTACCCCTGCCAGTCTCAGTTGACCTCTCAGTGCACTCCACAGGTGGGGCAGACAAAGGAGACCAGAGATTGAATCCTCTGTCCCTGCATCTGCCGAAGCAGGTGCTTTAATCTACTGGGCCATATGTCCAGTTGTCACCTTGAGTTGTTAATGCTTTACCTCATTATACGTGTGTGTGTATATGTGTGTGTGTGTGTGTGTGTGTGTATGTGTGTGTGCGTGTGTGTGTAACAGTGTGGAGAAGACATGGGGAAGGTCCCATAAGAGTGCATTTTTCACAGTGTTGGTCTCTGCATCCACCTCCACTTTCTTCCAATTGCTCTTCACTCAGTATTGTGCTCAGTTTTGCTCTCCTCCTCCATTTTGCAACGTCTTTTACCCTCTTCTTTGCCTTCTCACTTCTACTTGCCTTGCATTCTACATCCTTTACTCAATAATCAAGAGTTTTTAAAGCTTGGTCTATGTGCTAAGATCTGCAGCAAACGCTGGGCACTATAAACTCTTCCTGAATTTTATCATCTTGCATCCTTTTTCTTTCCATCCATCCATCTACCCACGCACCCCACTCACCCACCCATCCATCCACTCACCCACCTACCAACCCCATCCATCTACCCACCCACCCATCCACCCACCCTACCCCACCCCATCCACCCATCCATCCATCCACCCACCGACATACCTCCACCCCACCCCACCCACCCGCCCACCCACCCATCCATCTACCCAGCCAGCCAGCCAGCCAGCCATGCCTTCGCCATTTTGGTGCCTCTGTATTCCCAACTGATTTTTTAAATAACATAACATTGATTATAAACTGTCCTGTGGCATTTTTTTATCCTGCTAAATTCGCATATTTACAAACTTTTCCAGTGAGACTGCAATTTCATGGGTGTAAGGAGAACATCTGATGCTTTAAAAAATAGAACATAGGGGAAAAGGCCAGGTGCCCAGCAGGCACACATCAGCCTCACGTTCAGATGAAATGAGACCCAGGAGTGATTGGCCCAGGGAAACAGAGAAGCCCTCCAAACACAGCCTTCCTCTTGAATTCCTGCCAAGCTGCTGCAGTGTGGCTGTTTTCAGACTGTGGTTTACAGGATGGGCAGAAGTGCCTCAATTACAAAAATCACAGTGCTGCCTAAGAAAAAGCCTGCCAGTTGCAGAGAAGTCTGCTGACATTCGTTTTTGCTGGTGGCAACTTTCAAACATCTTGTTTGCCCTGTCATAGGTGCACTCACATTTGCATCATCTCACTGGTGTTTTTCTCTATTTCTGGCAATGGCTGCTGTTATGCTACAAAACCACACCTGCCATCCCAAAGCCAGGGAGCCATAGCACTTAAAAGAATTCACTTCTTTTCCAGATGCTCAATGAATAGCCAGGGAGGATGGGTCACTACAGTGGGGCTGTGCACGGAATGGTGATTACCACTCTCTAGGAATCAAAGCCCAAGAGGCAGGTAACAGACAACCACAATTCACTGTGATAAATATTACAAACATGGAGCAGGAGAGAACCTTAATTCTGCCTGTGATCAGGGAGAAAGGCCCACTGAGAGAAGGTGAAGGATACCTAGGAGTTCCCCAAGAGAAAGGAAGGAAGGAAGGAAGGAAGGAAGGAAGGAAGGAAGGAAGGAAGGACAGTTGTGGCAGAAACAATATTATGTTTCAAGGCACTGGGGAGCGTGAACCCAGGGCAGTCATGGTGTGAAAGGGGAAAGGTGGGGTTTGAAGGTCATGGGTGAGAAGAAGCAAAAGATTAGGCCAGAGTTGGGTGATGCACTAAGAATTTTCACTCTAACTCTGTGTAGACAGTGGAGAGTCACTGGGAGATTGAGGAAATATGATTACGTCTGTGTTTCAGAGAGTTTTCTCTGATTGCCAGCAAGATAGCTCAGCAATCTAGAGCACCTGCTTAGGCGAGCACCTTGGGATGTTAGTTAAATCCCTGGCACCACATGCCATAACAGCCTCACCTCCAGGGAGGGTTCAACTGGCAACAGAAAAGAGTTTTCTCTGAAAGGCTGAAAGATTGCCAGATGATGGTTAAGTATAGGGAACAGATGATAAGCAGTAAATTAGAAAGGACAAGGAGAGAAGCAATGCCATTGACAGGAGAGGAGACATTTCCAGGGTAGGAACAACAGGTGGTGGGTGAGCCCTATGAGTTCCAGTTCTCCCTGCTTAGCAGCAGGAAGATTTTCTAAGTGGGATGGGAAAGACAAGGAGGAATAAAAATGCTGGGAAGGAATGTAGTATTTTGGGGTTGCGTAGGTCATACTGAAATTAGAATCACCCAGCCAAGCCTAGGACTCAAGGAGAGATGAGCAAAGGTTCAAGTTGTATCAGGTCTTCTCTGCCTCAAATTTTGCTTACAGATCAACAACTCTAGAGGAAAGAGGAAAACCTTATCTTTTTAAAAAATTTTAATTGTTCTTACTATGTAGATCGAACTCGTAGTGATCTTCCTGTTTTCAGACTCTTAAGCACTGGGATTACAGGCACATGACACCATACCCAGTCTCAATCACTGTCTCAGCCAGCCCCAGGCAGTGGGGTGGGCACGGCACTGCACAGCACACCAGGGATTGAACCCCAGCCACTGTGCTCTGCCTAAGCAGGCACTTTAGTCCTCTGAGCTATCTGGCTGGCCCATCTTTTTTTTTTTTTTTTTCAGTTTTTAAAGAGAAAAAAAACAATAAAAATGATGCAGAATTTCAAAACATGACAATAGAAAATGAACAATGGTTATTATATTGCACACTGTGATCTTCCAAGTATTTGCTTGGAAGAGGTACAGGCATGAAAGATTAATCAAACAATGTAAGCGCTGTTTCTTTCCATGAACTAATAGAAATTTATAGTACAATTATCTTGGCTATCTTGTGTAAAAAAGATATATATATATATATATATATATATATATATATATATATATATATTTCCCCCCCTTCCTTCTTTTTTGTTTTTCCCCCTTGTTCTTTCCTTTTTTTATTTTTAGGGAAGGGTCTACAGGGTGTTCAGGGTCTCACTACTTGTTTAGACTCATAGTGATCACCTGTTTACTGCCTCCCAGGAGCTGGGTGGAAGTCAGTGGCGTTTGCTGAATTAGGATTACTTGCCAGCCTCCCCTGGAGACCTGCACCCCACCACCTCTATGCAAAACTGAATTCCAGGTTTCCAAATATGGATCCAGTAAGGAACTCTAGAAACTCATATAATCATTGCAAATATTTTGCGCTTCTATCATTTCATTACCATGATAACTGGCATTTTAAATTGAAGCTTGCTCCTTATAACCAAGCCTGAGTCTCAGCTACCCACATATTTGAAAAGTACAGCAAAATAGAAGGGAAAAGCATCTCACAGTTGTGCCTTGTTTTCTTCCTGTTTCTTGCTAAGTAGAACTAAATGCCACCATATGCTCAGAAAATAGCCAAAGTTTGCATGTTTGAGTGGCTTTGGCAGTGAGTTAGACTGAGCTGATGAAGCCATAGAGCCTTCAGCTAAGTTACCCTATAATCTGCGCTTTGAGAATAACTATGTATGTAATTGAGTGTTCGCACTCACCACTGGGGGCTGTTGTGTACAGAAGATTTGAGGGGGTTTTCCAGGATTTTTTTCTGCAATACCAGGAAAGTGAACAGATGAGTTCAATCATATGCCCAGGGTCCTCTCAAACTTGCAGCCTTCCTCTAAGAATAATGAGAACCAGGAACCCAATTTACCAAAAGATCTTTTATTTGTTTTTTTTAAATTGAAAAAAAACAGGAACAGCTCAGACTGTGCAGGTCATGGTTGAGTACTTAAAACGCATTGCTAGCTACTGGGTTGCTTTTTTAATATATTTAGGACAGGGTTTACAGGGTGTTGAGGGTCTCACTATGCAGATCAGACTGTTTTCAGCCTCCCAAGTGCTGAGATTGCAGGTGCGCTGACACCCACTGTTCCCGTTCACCATTTCCTGCTCTGGCCACATGGACCCCCTACATCTCTTGAGACCACTCACCATTAGGACTACATATGCTGTCCATGCCACATCCGTTCCTTCTCTTGCCAGACTCATCACATACATGTGCACGCACATACTCGCAGATACAAATGTATATGCATGCGTGCACACACACATACATACATATACATATGAATAGTCATGCGTGTATGTGCACAGGGAAGTCTGAATTTGACATGGCTTCAAGCCTTGGGAAAAGGGAGGAAAATCAAGGATTGGGGAGCATCAGGTGACCTAAGGGGCTGGAGCTGGCTCAATCCGCAGCAGATCTGAGCTACCTGAGGTCGTGGCAGGGCAAGGAGGAGGTTACGAGTGAAACAACACTGGGCTGAGTCGCAGAGGCCCGTGGGTCTTCATGATGTCTTCTCCTTCCTCTCGCACAAGGGAGCCTCTGCAGAGGCTTCTGAAACTTCTGCCCAGAGACACAGAGAAGAGCCCTAGGAATGCAGCTCTCTGTGCTGGCCAGGCAAATGGAGCGGGGGCAAGACCAGCCAGAGGAACCTGGGCCTGGACTGCAAGAGCCCTCCAGCTCTGCGATGCCTGCCTGTGAACCAAGGCTGGGTACGATCTGCCTTGCTCTCCTCCTGTCCCCCAAGTCACCCCCCTTAATGGAACACACACCACTTCCCAAGCTCTAGTGTCTGTCTCTCAGGGTTTCTGCCGTGGAGCCTACCTGCTCCATGTGGCTGCTATGAAACTAACGTTCCTAGGTTTGTATATTAGCTCCAGAGAGCGGACTCTGCCGCAGTCGGTCCTCCTTAATCAGGGGGTGATGGTCTAAGACGTCCAGGGGATGTCTGAACCCTCAGGTTGTACTGAGTTCTATATTCCTGCTCACCTATGCATACATACTTGTGATACAATTTAATTTACAAATTCAGCACAGTGAGAAACGAATAATAGCAGCTAATAATAAAATAGGAAAAAAATCTAGCAATGTACTGTAATAAAATTGTTAGCATCAATACTCCTACGCTTTGGGGCTGCTAGGAAGCGAAATGAGGACCACTTAGACACAAGCGCTACGGTGGCGCAACAGCTGACTTGATGACTCATGGGGCTACCAAGTGGGCACCGGGTGAGCGGCACACACCGGGCGCGCACGCGGCGCAAAGGGACGGCCCGTGTTCTAGAGAGGAGCAGCGGAGCAGCGCACGATTTCCTCATGCAGCTCTGAACGGTGTATAATTTATACTTACCCCTTGTTTATTTCTGGAATTTTCCATTTAATATTTTTGGGTAGTGGTTGGGCTTCGGGTAATTGAAACCTCAGAAAGTGAATTTCTGGCTAAGCGGGGGTGGGGGTAATGGGGTAGGCTGGTGTAGTAACAGGTTATTTCTTCAAAGACAGCTACTTTAAGAGCACAGAGCAAAGAGGGCTGGGAGGGGGAAGTGGGGGGGCTTCTTAGCCAGGCGGGAAGCGAGTCACTGCTAATTGGCCTGGCGTGCACCTGGCAAGCCTGAGCAAACGGGGCCAGGCTGTAGAGGCTGCTTAGTCAAATGCCTGCATGAGTGAGAGTAAGCACGTGGCACCACTGCAATCTCTCAAAAATCCAAGTTTTCCCATTTTTAACAGCAATGCATATCGTAGAGGAATAATGGCATTTGTTAACCAAGGGAAATCCCAATCAGCTTTGAACAGCCCGCCTGGGACAAGGGAATTGCTCAGGATGTGTTGATTATGATTGATTTTTGCCTCTGAGTCCTTTTTCCAACTGCTATGAGAAGAAGACAAGATTTTTTTTCCTAGTAGATCTCGCCTTATGTAATTAACAAGCTCTTTCATAGCTGTATGTTAATTAGGTTGACTGATGATTCTTTTGAAGTATTGGTAATCTCTGTGTCTCAGAATTTGGTTGGATTCCATTGCATTGCATTATAATTGTCTAGTTTTTTTTTTTTTTTGTACCAGGGATCAAACTCAGGACCTTGAGCTTGCCGGATAGGTGCTTAAGCTACTGAGCCATCTCCCCTGCCCAAATAATTGTTCAGTGGTTTAATTCTGCCTGAATTCTAGGTGGAAAGTCACACGTTGTTTAAAGGAGCATGTACCCACGGGGGTGAGCATTAATGTTAAGCCCTCTCCTGCACCTGTGTGAACCCACCTACCTGTATGGACTTTTCCCTCCTCCACCGGCAGAAGCAGATGGGAGGCTTTGACTCAAGGTTAGACTACTAGGAGAGACCGAAGCATGCACACAATGGGTAGGTCGTGCACGAAATAGGCAGGGTGACTGTTTTTATGCAGATGGATAATTGGCCTGCAGGTGGGCAAAGTAGTGATAGGGACATCGTGAGGCACATGGTTCTTCGTTATGATTGGGTCCACAGTGTTTCCCAAAGGGCTTGTAGTGTTGAGGCAAGCTCTGGGGAAAGGATTGCATCATGAGGATTCTAACCCATCATTGTAATTGGTTGGTCTTACTGAGATGTGATGGACATAAGAAGTGGGGTCCAGTTCAAAGAAGTGGATTATGGGAACTGATGCCTGGGAGCTGTGTGTGGTCCCCAGGCCCCTCCCATTCTGCTCCCTCACCTTCTCTGCTTTCTGGCTGCTGTGAGCTACACAATTTTCCTTTACCCACCCCTTCCTTCCCATGGTGTTCTGCTTTCCCTCAGGCCTGAAGCCATGGAAGCAGCCGACCATGGATTAAAACATCTGAAACTGTGTGACAAAATGTACCTTTCCTCCTTTTCCGTTATTATCCTCAGGTATTTTGTTACAGTATGGAAAGCTGACTAGCACTTCTTTTTAGAAAGGGAAGTAGACAAGTTCTTGATTTCTTCTGCTGGTAATGTAATCACCAAGAAGAGGGGAAAAACCACATGGAAGCCTTCTCTCGAAAACTTACATCAGTAAGGAACAAGTGATTGCAAGCTGAAAGGAGAGGAAACCTTTGGGAGAGAATTTCAGGGTAGGCTCAGAGTAAGGGGAAAAGGAATGGGCTGGGGTTTACTGGGGCAAGGCCTGGTTCTGCCTCTTATCAGCTATGTTCCTTTGCCTTGTTATCCTTTTCTTTTCTCTCCTATAAAATGATGAGAATAATCCTTCCTACTGTGTTACATGGTTGCCAAAGTGAAACAAATCAAAAGAGCATGGAAGGTATGGAATAATCCTTGGCTATTAGCATTGGTGTTTATTTCCTACCTGTCATAAATCTAGATGGACATAGACGTGGACCTTAGACTTTAAGGACATTTGAAAATACTTTACAGATTGATTTTAATTAATATTTTAATTAGTTTAAATGATGATCAAAAAATTCAGAGCTAAGTGAGGTAGAAATCGTAGAGAGGATTTTGGCTTACGATAGTTCGGCAAACTTTTCTATGAAGGCCCAGGCAGTAAATATTTTCAGCTTCATGGGCTGGTGCATCTCCAAGGCAGCTGGTCAGCTACTAAGAGCACAAGGGCAGCGGTAGACATGGCTTCAACAAGTAGGCGCGGCTGCATTACGGTAATACATTTTTACAAATCAGGCTTCTGTAGTAGCTTTTGGTCCCTTGTTTCAGAGGGATGACGAATACTCAAATACAAAATTCTTCCCATGAGTGTAAATGATGTGTGTGAGATGGATCGCAGTGAGGTAGCTACAAGAGCCAGCCCAGTGGCAAGAGAGGCGCTTGCCGCTGCCTGTAGCAGGGCAGGTGCCAGAAAGGAGGTGGAAGGAGTCCTGTAGTTAACACATAAACAGGCCGGAGAGATAGCTTGTAGTTCCCAAGTGCTGGGACTACAGGGCCGTACCATCCTGCTAAACTAAGACCATCCTTCCTGAAGCTTTCATCCTAGCTGTGTGTTTCCGCTCCCAATCGCTTCGCCCTCCCACAAAAGCTCCCAGAGAGGCGCGCTCCTCGTGCGCACGCGGGGCTCCCGTTCCTGAACTTGTCTGAACACTGTCAGGCTTGAAAATGGTGGAAAACAAAAGATTGATAGAAGGGAGTGGAGAGAGAGACCTTTGGCAAGTGGAAGGCGTCCAAGACATGCAGAGTGAGGGGAGGGAGGAGGGACAGGGACAAAAAGAGATTTATAATGTGTTATGCACATGTACCAAAACCGCACGTTAAACGTCAATACCATATGCCATAAGCATGAACTAAAAAAAAAAAAAAATAAATAAATAAATAAATAAATAATAATAATGAAAATGGGGAAAGGGAATCTAGCAATGGAGGACAAGGGGAGGGGGACGCAGGGGACTATAAAGGAATATTCTGCACCGATACCTACGCCCTCAGACAAGTGTAAATGTCACGAATTACAGACACGTACTAGTAAAGTGAAATTGAGCAAAACAGAAACCTCTCAGCGTCTTGGTTTCCTGTGCCATGACTGCCTTCACGCAAAGGCCTGCGGCAAGAGGTCAGGTGTAGAATGGTCATTCTTACTTTTTTCTGTAGTTTTCAGTTTCTCCCAGTAGGCCCGCAGTGCGCAGGATCGCGTTCCGCCTGCATAGTTGCCGCGCAAGCTAAACCGCCTCAGCGCTCTTCTCACCTCCTCCGCCTCTTCTCTCTGCTCCTCTCACCTCTGGGTTTCTTTCCACTTGTGCAGAACGTCCCTCTCCACCTTCTCCGCTTTCTGACTTTTCTTTTCCTCTTTCTATCTTGGGTTTCTCATAGAAAAGACGCCACACAACCCTGCAGCTTGCGTGTCTGAGTCACTTCACTTGATTCAGTGGCCTCCAGATACTCCGTTTTCCCACAGATCGCTCGAGTTTACCTGCCCTGGCACAATGGCGCTCCAGTGTGTCCGAATCCGTTCTCTCTATCCGTGCGTGTGCTGACGGGCCTGGCGGCTGCTTCCAAGATCTACCCATTATGCACCGCGCTGCTGTACGTATGGGTACGCCCTGGAACACGATGCTCAAACACTGTCAGGAAGACGCCTGGAAGGGGAACGGCTTGGTTGAGTGGATTTTCTACTTCTAGCATTTTGGAATCTCTGGAGGCACAAGGTGAGCCTCGAGATGGTTGACAGTGCCAAGAAGAGACAACAGACTAGGCGGGCAGTGCCAGCCCTGAGACAAGCACATGGTGCTGCGGGTTTTATTTGATGTCACCTTAACTATCCAGGGGCTAATAGGCGCTTCCACGGGGGTCACTCGTGTCTCTTTCGTGTGGTTTTTGTCATTCTTTCCCAAGTCCACCTCTGTGGAAGACAAAGGTGAGTCTTGGAGATTCATGTTAGCAAGCCGCGAAGCCCCAGTTCTCTGCTCACGAGAATGCAATCGTAGGCCCTGGGAAAGCACCAGAGTCTTTGCCGGGCCTATAGGACAGAGACGGAAGGCGATGAGGTAGAGCAGAGGCTTGGCTTGGAAGCTCCGGGGCAAGGCCACCACCAGGTTAAATCCTGACTCCACCGCTGCCACAATAATCTCGAGCAGATTATTTACCACATCTCAGTGACTTTTCTCTTGTTGCTGGGACAAAATACCTGACTCCTAAAATTAAGGCAGGAAAGCTAGCTCACAGTTTGTGGAGGTTTCAGTCCCTACTTGGCTGGCTCTAAGGCAGAGTGACACATGTGAGAGGGCAGCAGTTCATGGTGACGGAAAACAGCCACACAGCAAGAGCCAAAAGGGAGGAGCAAGGACAGAGGGCAGGCCTCTGCCTGCCTCATATTGCATCCAGGCTGCCTGCCTCAGGGTGCGTGTGGTACTCGCACCCACAATCTCAGCATTGGGTCATGAACCCTAAACTCTAGAAGCCCCCCAGTGACTGCATAAGGCTTTGAGGGGACAACTGGACACAAACCATCACATACTATGTCTCAGATTGTTTCCTCATTCATGTATGAAATGAGTATTATGCTCACATGGTGGAGCATATGAGAATCGAATGTTTGTAAAGTATTTAGTACTGTATCTGACATGCATTAAACTCTGCACACAGGGGCTACTGCTCTCAATGGATGGTGATGTGCTCTTCCTGTGGTAAATGGGCCTCTATCTGGAGACTTTATTGTGTAGCAAGATTTTGCATGGGGACAGGGGTTAGTGGGAAGGTCATCTCCTCCTGAATCTGGCAATTTATGGAACTATTAACAGATCGCCATGTTTGCGTTTATAGCATGATGCTGGTATGTGGTTTAGTTGCGTTCAAGATGGCAAGGTTTATTTATTTATTTAATGTATTTAGTACAGGGTTTACAAGGTCTCATCACACAGATCAGACTCCCCTGATTCCCTTGTTTTCAGCCTCCCAAGTGCTGGAATTACAGGTTGCGCCCCATCACTACCAGTCTTAGTCACCCTCTCAGTGCACCCAGGGGTGCAGGGCCAGCAAGGCACATGGGGATTGAACCCTGGTCCCTGTGTCTGCCTGAGCAGGTGCTTTAGTTGGCTGAACTATCTGGCTGGCTCTGGCAAGGTCTTTTGAGGGTGGAGTCAGATCATTCCGCTCTCAAGTTTGCCAGAGCGCTTAGCTCTGGCTTGTACACTTGTACACATTAAAGTAGCATTGACCAGCGAAGAGGAACCAGGCTAATTCATAAACAATAAAAATTCTAGAAAGTGCTTCAAGTTTTTAGTAGTTATTCTGATGCAGACATGAAAAGTCCTGGAAGAGATGTGAAAGTAAGTCTTAGAAAAATTAGAGGGCCTGATTACCCCAGCAAAGGAGCTTCAAAACCTACCAAGGAAGTGAGATTTTACACTGATCTCCCAAAAAACTTTATTTAAAAATCCATTACAGAAGTAGAGCTCCCTGTGGTGGAGACAGCCTGGGGAGAAGAGAAGTGCTTCCCCAGCTGGCAGCACCTCCGCATGTCGACATCTCCAAAGAGGCTGGGTGCCTCCTCCAGCTGACCAGTCTCTTCTCTACCTTCATATCCACAAAACACCAGGAAGCGCCCTTCTGGGGCAGCTGGCCACGTGTGTCTTCAGGAGAAGCAGATGGCACCTGCTTACCACAGGCTCATTCCAAGACAAGGTGATTGCCTAGTGCGGACAACTCTTCCTCAGGCCTTTTGTGTGGCCTTTGGACTTCTAGTGCACTCTCTTCTCTGGTAGCCTCAGGAGACAGCCAAGAGGGTCACCCTCTTCATGTACTGCTGAGATTCTGGGATCCCTGGAACCAGAGCACAGAGCGCTGGTTGGGCTGTGCCTCTCACTGGGCGGGATCTCACCTCCTCAGTGACCTTCCTCCATGGTAGACTATCACAAACAGTATATAGCAAGCATGCTCTGAGTTTAAAATCACCCTGCCCGGAGGCAGGGTCTGATGAGCAACACAATGCCCTACCTTGTGAACCTCATCTTGCCTGGGGGCAAGGCAGTCTCATTTCTATCGCACTAGGAGACACCAACATAGAACACCCCACTGATGGATTCCCCAAACCAGGAGGTTTTCCTTCACAGTGCTTCCCTGCCCTGCCTGTACACAGAGAAAGGTCTGGGGGTCCTTCACAGATCATGGTTTCTGCTGCTCTTTCTTCTGCTCAAGCCCCTTGTTTCCATTGCTTTCTAGTCCCAGCCCGTCTCCCTCTCACCCTAGGTATCTCTTCCAGCCTAGCACTTTTGGATGGACATCAGAGTCCCAGACTCCTCTTGGACATCAATTTTCCATAACAACTGGTTCCTCCTTTCACTCTGGCTATCCGTGGTCCACGGGAGAGTGATGCATGGTGACTAGGGACACTTTCTAAGGACACTGGCGGCCCTTTTGCTTTAAGAGGAGGCCCAGCAGTTGTCACCCTCACTTCCTCTTGGGCTGCACAGAGGTGGGAGAGTGTCTGGCAGCTGACGTTGCCTGTGGACCAATTTTGGCTGCTGATGACCGAGTCGGCCTGTTTCAGGCTGAGACACCTGGGAAGGCGGGTGTGCTGAGAGGTGGGCAGCTGGACACACTGCAGGAACTTCATGGCAATTAGGGAGCCAGGCCACTTCCTGCCTCCCACACAGCAGAGAAAAATGGATGTTGTTTTGTTTCTCCCAGAACTGACTGTAAAGACACCAGACAGGCAGTGAGATGGTGGTGGTTTGGGGGGTGGGGGGGGGGGTGGGGGGAAGGCAGGCAGGAGACAGGAGCTGGTGAGAAAGAAATGCCAGGATGGATTTCAGGGATCAAATGTCCTCGTTCCCAGAAGAGAATCCGAGACTCAGTAGAAACTCTTTTACCTTCTCCTGCGTCCAATTTAAATTCACGAGTGCAGCTTCCTGGCTATAACTCTCTTCCAAGGAAGGGAGTTTCCAGGGTCTACCTTGCTTGACACGCCTAGCACGGTGAGAACAGATCTCAGATGAAATCGGCCATGCCTTCTCCTCCTCCTCCTCCTCATCTTCTTCCTCCTCCTCCTTCTCCTCCCGTTCCTCCTCCTCCTCAGCACCACCTCTGCATTTCTACTATATAGGAGCTCAAGCCTGCATGCATCTCCTTCTGTGCTTGGCGTTTCCGCCCCCAGCCTCCAGCACTCGCCCACCTTCCCACGAGTCTCATTCCTGGTCATCATCTAAGACTCTAATTTTAGGGGCTAGAGATTTGGCTCACCGGTAGAATGCTTGCCCGCCAAGCGGGAAGCCCTGGGTTCAGTTCTCATTGTCAAACACAAACAAACAAAAATAAACCTCTCCTAAGACTCTACTTTTGGATCCATTGAAGGCTACCCGAGGCCACCCCATCCCTTCATCGAGGTGCTCCTCATCCCCTGGACTTCCCTACCACCTGCTCAAATGCTCTGCACATCCTGCTTGACTTACTCCTGGTGTCTGTCTGCTTGCTCGTGTCCCATTTGGCCTCTAAGATCCTTATAACTAGGACTTATGTTTTATCCATCTACATGGATTATACATGCTGTCATAAGTTCCCAAGAGAAACTTGTTGCATGCCTGTGCTTTTAGGTTTTTAAGAAGGGTATTTTTAGATTTTGAAGATGATAAAGAAAAGGAATCTGAGGGCTGGTGATATAGCTCAGCAGACTAAGCGCTTGCTTAGGTAAGTGCGGGGCGAGGACTGGATCCCTGGATCCACATGCTGCACTGGCCAGGTCCCCCCGCGGGCTGAGACAGCAGTGGAGTCCGGGCGCGGTGGTGCATGCCTGTGATACCAGCACTAGGGAGGCAGAAATCAGGAAGATCACTATGAGTCCAAACTGTGTAGTGAGACACACACACACACACACACACATGCAAAACCAAAAAAACAAAACCAAAAAAGCCAAAAACTTAAAAAAAAAAAAAAAAAGAACAGAAAAGGAATCTGAATAACACCATACTTTAAATATCTTCTCAACAAAGTAAAATAAGCATGAACTGTAGAAGAGGGAGCAGGGGTTAAAGACTCATAGCTGATGGGTCTGTGTCCGTACAAAAGCAGGCCGGGTCATCATGGCAGCGGGGCAGCATGAGTGGGGGTTGAAGACCAGCGACAGGCCACTCCTAAGCTGACTTCCGTCTGCTTTCCTTGGTTGACCGGTCTGTTTTCCACCTGCACCAACCCTTCCCCAGTCAGTGCCTGTTAGGACACCATGCTGCCCTTACAAGATCCACCTGCAAACCAGCTGGGGACCTCTCCGCCTCCTCCCCCACCTCCTCCCCGAGGGCCCTTGCTTTTCTTCGGCAGCCCTCCCACACCAAACAATAAAGGTTATTTTTTGACTTATCTCCCGCTTCTCTTTAGCACCTGAGGAAGCGAACTTACAGTAACATCTCTGAGAGTAGATAGGAAGCAGACAGAAACTCCAGATATGGAGATGGAACAGGGTGCCCTGGGGTGGAAAAGATGGTTAGAAACATCACACAACTCCAAAGTTGAGGATGTGTTCATTTTTCTTCTTAAGGCTCCTTGCTGAGGTTTACAAAGCGGCATGACTTAGCTTCAGGGTTTCCTTGCACTCCCTAGTCATTCATGATGGAGATAGGAGTGGGGAAAGAGGTGGCTGAAGCCTCTCTCTCCTCTTTATTTTGACTTCTTTAGCCCTGGTCTGTCTGTCTGTCTGTCTGTCTGTCTGTCTGTCTGTCTGTCTCTCTCTGTCTCTGTCTCACTCTCCTATAGCTAATTTTTTAATGTATTTAGTACAGGGTCTACAGGGTCTCACTACATAGATTAGTCTCACAGTGATCCTCCTGTTTTCAGGCTCCAGCGCTGGGATTACAGGCAGGCACCACCAAGCCTAGTTTCAATCACCATCTCAGCACACCCCAGGGGAGGGGCCAGCACGGCATTCTGGGGATCAAACCCAGTCCCTGCGTCTGCCTAAGCAGGCATAGTCATGGTGTGTCTCTTGCCCAACTGATATCTGTATGTGGGACACATTTTCACCTCTCAGCCTGCAAAGGATTAGGAAAAAAAAAAAAAAATAGGGATCGTTGAAAACCTTCCGCTGGGTATGCAGAAGCTCTTTGCAGTCGGGGAAGGGGATTGCTGGCTTTGCCCCCACAGCTTTGGTAGTGCTCTGACTCAAGCAGCTAAATGGTGGGTACGCGGGTCTCAGAGGATTGCAGCTTCCGCTCTGTTCAAAGCAGGGTCAGAAGGGCTATGCAAGGACCCTGGCCATGAGCTTGTTTCTTCCCCAGCTTCATCAGGGTTAATTTCTTTGTGTTTGACTTACAGTATAATGCAAAGATGCTCATGCAGCCAAGAATGAAAAGTTCCTATTAGCAAGCATCACATCTGTGTGATATTCTGATGAGATTTTTAGGAAGCTCTGAGAATGTTACAAACACAGTTGGCAATTCTCTCGACCAGTGGCATTATGGGTTACATTCTGCTAAAGCAATGATTGGGTTGATTCTCACTGTGAGGGCTGAACTAAACAGAGATCTTGGAGGACTACAGAATGATCTCTTAGTCATCCATTACGAGATCTTCTCATTTTTCTGTACATATGCAGGTTCATGCTTTTACCTTAGTACAAAAGTTGACAGATGTTCTTTTGAAAGGCCAGACAGTATTTTGGGATCTGTGGGTCATGAGGTCTTTATTTCAATTATAGAAAAAGACGAACGCTATGGACGATGTATGAATGAGTAGTTGTGGTTGTATTGCAATAGAGCTTTATTTATGGATGCCATAACACAACTTTCAAATAATGTGTATGTGTGCCATAAATTTTTATTCTCTTTATTCACTTTCAACCATTTGAACATAGAAAATCATTCTTAATTTACAAATTGTACAAAAACAGGTAGCAGGCTATATTTGGCCCATGGACCACAGTTCGGCAATGGGTCTTAGTGAAGGCATAAATAGTCTGGTACTGAGGACAGAAAAGCTGGCTTCCAAAATAGAAATGGACATCTCCATAGTTTCCTAAGTGATTTAAAACTGCACGTTTGTGCCAGATACCTGACCCATGACAAATCTTAAAAGAACCAAATTTTTATGCTTGCTTAACTCATTCAGTTATAAGATCTGGGACCTCAAGGGAACTTTCAGTCCACATGCTAGATTTTACATGGGTTTACATTTAAACCACCTTATGGACATAAGGGTGTCTCCTGTTAAAAAATAGATCTTAACTATTAGAGTAAACTGTTTTGTCATTATGTTTCTTTAGTCACTCCTTGTCATGCTGGTCAACTTTTAGTGGAGGGGCACAGCTATCCTCACGGTAGTCTACCTTCTAACAGTGGTGGAGACAGTTAGTTGTTTTTCCGCATATGAACACCAAAAGCATAATTAATGGCAAGTCTACCCCTGAGTTCTCTTTGATGTTTTGCTTTGTTGGGCTACCCATAGCCATGGGTGTTGCTCCTTTCCCTAGAAGGATAGAGAACCAGGAGTGATATATCATTCTGCAGTTCAAGTTGGGCATAAGCTCACTTTGTAGGCCACACTGGTCTTGAACTTACAGCGTTTCTCCTGCCTCTGCCTCCTGAGTGCTGGGACTATGGGTCTGTGCTGCCACACCTGGCTCTAGGCATGGTATTCGTTGTTGTGGTCCTGATCTCGAATTTCCCAACAGCCTGGGGTGAAGCACTGCTCTTCTAAAAGTATTAAAAATAGAGATTAAAGTAAGAAGCACACAGCAGTTTCCCCAGGATACCAGATTCCAGAGGCAGTGTTAAAAAAACCTCAGGATGTATCTTTCTGGGTCGGCCTGAATGCTTAATCTTGAGGCCAGGGAGAATTCTGGTCCTTAACATTTTTTTCCATTATGGGAGTGGGTGAAAGTGGACTAGCATAGCTAGCACGGTGCGTGTAGGAGATTTTCAGTAGATGTTTTTGAGAATCCAGAGCATGGAGGGAGTGGGAACGGCTCTGACTGAGCAGGCAAGTGCGTGCCTTGCAGTTGAACTAACTCCTTCCTAGGTTGCATTTTAGGTCTTTGCAGAAACATGCAATAAGTGGGGGAAAACTTCCCATTTGCACCCCAGGAAAACCAAATCTAGTCTTAGTTTTATGACACCGGAGTATGCACAGCTTCTTTTCTCAAACATTTGCCATTAGCTCAGTGTTCTCTTAAAAGAGGAATCCGCTCTGCTAGGCTTTGTCTGAGTCTCTCAGGCAAGGAGCGCCTGCCTTCTGCCGTGGTTGCAGCCAGTCCAGCTGAAGCAGGGGTTGCTAGGAGTAGAGAAAGGCTCAGCCCTCATTGCCCTCAGCACAGGGTGCTCTCCTGGCTGTGGAGGGAGACAAGAACCTCGGGGCAGAGATGCAGGGGCTCTGTGTTACTCTTTATCTTTCTGAGATAACCAGCCCGTTTGGACTTTTTTTTTTTTTTTTGTCTTTTTGAGACAGGGTCTCACTATGCAGTTCAGGTTGGCCTTGAGCTCACTTTTGTAGCTTAGGCTGGTCTTGAACTCACACTGATCCTCCTGCCTCAGCCTCCCAAGTGCTGGGATTATAGGCGTGCACCACCAGCCATGCCCTGCCTAGATATTTTTATTTCTTTTTGTCTTTCTTTCTTTCTTTCTTTCTTTCTTTCTTCCTTCCTTCCTTCCTTCCTTCCTTCCTTCCTTCCTTCCTTCCTTCCTTCCTTCTCTTTCTTTTTTTGTATTTTAGGGAAGGGTCTACAGGGTGTTCAGGGTCTCACTACTAGATCGAATTCCTAGTGATC
>PVKN010008342.1:0-25246 GCA_004027915.1 Capromys pilorides
CTCCTCAGGTCTCAAGTCCCATCCTGACTCAGGTCCCAGAGGTGACTTGGAAGCAGCTCCTCACTCGAAGCAGATAGCAGTATTTGTCTGATTTCTTTCCAGCCCTGTGGGACCTGTCCTTGTCAACATTAAGGCAGTGTGAGATCGCAGGTGTGCCACCCAGGGTCCTGCTGTCTGGCACATGCAGCTCGGGAGGACAGTTAGCCAGGGCAACATCTAGTAGCTCTGCCTTCAGCTCCCAGACTAATGCTGGCATCCACGGGGCCAGCATTGTTGCCTCTGTTGAACATGTGCTCTGAGCTAGCCCACTCCTCTTTACAGCAGGGATCGCCCGGTGTAGACCCACAGATAGCAGGTGTGCCTGCCTGCCACCTCCCCTGTGCTGAGACCAGAGGAGCTTTCAGCAGGTGGGCTGGGCCTTTGCTTCTTGCCCAAGGCATGGACACTGCCCCCTCCCCATTCCTGGCTCACAGTGTGGATACTGCCCCCCTGTTCCTGCCTCCGAGTGTGAATGCTGCTCCCTGCTCCGGGTCCCAGTGTGGACCTGTCCCCACCACCCAGCATTCCTCTGCTGGCCCTGGCCCAGCTCGGATGGGCAGGTGATACCCGTCACCTGGGTGCTCCGTGTACTTCTGCAGCGCACTGAGGCAGGCGAGGCACAGAGCCCAGAGCTCGTACTCCCGGAAGGGCCGGCCCAGCTTGGACAGGAGCTCCTGCAGCGACAGGCACTGTGGGGAGAGAGAAGCACTGTGAGAACACCACCCCCTGCCCGGCACCCAGGGAGGGCTTCGATGGAGGGTGATCGAACACTTGTACTCTCTGCCCCCAGCACTCCAGTTAGAAGGGATAGGAAAGTCCCCAAGTCAAGGCAAGTATGGGTAAGGACTTGGGGATAATGGAGCCCTTGCCCTCTGCTGGCTGGAATGTAAAACTGTGCAGCCGCTGCAGAAAATGGCAGTTCCTCAAGAAACAAAGCGGAGAGTAAGGACTTGAGGAGATGTTCTTCCACCCATATTAGGGGCAGCATCGTTTACAACAGTCGAGAGGGAGCAACCGAAGCACGTGTGGATGGACAGAGAATAAAGGATGCGTTCTATCCATACAAGGACGTGTTACTCAGCCTGGAGGAAGGAAATGCATGCCACAACACGGCTGGAACTTGAGGACATCGGGCTGGGTGAAAAGAAACCGGTGATAAAAGGACAACTGCGGTGTGACTTCACATAGGAAGCACTGGGCAGCGTCGCATGCATAGAGACAGAAAGTGGTGGCAGGGTCTGGGGAGGGGCGGGGTTAGGGTTTAGTGGGGACAGAGTTACAGTTT
Organism: Capromys pilorides; assembly: GCA_004027915.1. Classification (NCBI taxonomy): domain Eukaryota; kingdom Metazoa; phylum Chordata; class Mammalia; order Rodentia; family Capromyidae; genus Capromys; species Capromys pilorides. The sequence continues at coordinate 1,325 of PVKN010008342.1, forward strand.
GGGAAGATGAAAGAGTTCTAAGAGTTCTGGAGATGGATGTGGTGACTGATGGCTCCATGACAATGTGAATGCCCTCAGTTTACAGAAATGTCTGTGGAAAAATGGTGAATTTTACGTTACACATATTTTAAAACACATACACGCACAACACACAACAGAGCTGAAGTGGGAAGAACCCATGGAGTCTGGAAGATAGTTCCTCCACTCCAAGGCCATGTGGAGAACTGAGAATAAAGCTGCTATCCTGAGTTGCAGAAGACCCAGGTTCAAGACCTGAGTGGAAAATTCCAGAGATCAGTGGCTTCTCTGAAGACCCCCACCCAAGGCTCTGTGTGTACTGGTGAGGTCGAGATGTGCAGTGGCTTCAGCCCTGTGGCTCCTCCCAGCTCACTGGATTTGTTCTGTGCGTGGCCAGTGTCACCTGTTGACTTTGGGCTAGGAGATCCCCAGCTCTGCACCTGCCTTGGAGGGGACTGAGGTCTGGAGGTGTCTCTGATCCCAGTGCCTTGGTCAGGAAAGCCTCACAGTTAATGCAAAAGCTGGGCTCGTTGCCAGCCTTATCCTGTGCATACCCAGAGATCTCAACTAGGCCCCTCAGCAGTGCCTACCCTCCAAGTTGCCCCAGCCTCCTCTGTTGTGGTTTCTCCTGTGGAGCATGACTGCTCCATGAGGCAGTGGAAAGCCTGCGATGGCAGCTGAGACACGTGGGAGCCTCGGACCCAAACAGGGCAGACTGTCAGTATCCTAGCCCTAAGTCGGGCCTACGGTGGGCCTCTGTTTGAGTAGCTACATTTTCCATATGAGTTCCCAAGTGCTCCTCAGGACACAGAAGACTTCTTATGGTTTGTATCTGGGTGTCCCGCGAGAGCCTCATGCGATCACAGGTTGGACTTTTGCAAGCAACTGGATAACGGGGGCTTACAGTTGCCATTTGGAGGTGGCGTAGAGTTGAAAGAGGTGGGTCACTTGGGGGGTGGCCTGGGTGGGTTATCACCTTCTTCAATTCTCCTTTGATCGGTATCCCTGGTCACTAAGATGTGACAACTCTTCTCTGCACAGGGCCCTCTGCACTGTCACTGCCTTGGAGCCAGCTGACAACGGCCTGAGACCTCTGTGAACTGTGAGCCAAAAGAAACCTGTCCTTTACATTGCGGGTGTTGAATATTGTGTCTTGGCAATGGGAAAGCGGCTATGGCAGTGACCATGGGAATCACACAGTCACCTGCCCCCGTCCTTTGGCTCTCCAGGGGCGTCACCCTCTTTGCTGGGCTCAGGTGCTGCCCAGTGAGTAGAAAGATGTGTTTGGGCCGCTGCCCCAGCTGGCCTTGCTCTGAGGAACACACCAGGACACAGTTTTGCGGCCAACTTGGGCATGGTTGGTGCAATGGTCGGGATATGGGTTCATGTGTTAGAATTGTACCCCGCTGCGAGGCATAGAAAGGGAACAGAGTCTGACCGCGGTGTAGAGAGGTGAGGCCTCTGGAGATGATTAGGACCATATAAGGTTATGGGGGAGGAGATCCCTTGGTACCTGGGGACTTCATACGAAGAGGAAGAGGCCAGAGAGGCCACACTCCCTCTCTTGCCACGCATTGCTGTTTCCCACTCTGGGACTCTGCCAGCAAGAAGCCATCACTACAGGTAGTGTCTGCCTTTAACCTCTGTAACTACGGGCTCAATAAGCCTCTTCTCTGTTTCTGAAATACCCTGCTTTGGGTATCTTGCTATAATAATGAAAAATAGACCAGTGCAGAAAATTATTTATACACTTGACTTAGTCCCACTTGGTCAGGGGCTCAGCGCAGGGACCCTGGGCTGGATGCCACTCTGATCACCTGCAGCCACCCAGTCCTCCTCGACAGCTGGCTCACCAAGGACAGTGCGGGGCTGGGGAGACCACATCCTGCCGAGGGGCTCTGTGCTGGCAGCTGTAAATTTTAGGGTTCACAAGACCTCTAATCAGGCATGCATGCTACCTGGCTTTCTCCACCCACCAAGAATGACAGATGAGTAGTCTCAACACGCAGTGTTGGTTTCCAACATCTATTCTATTATATCCTGCTCTGTAATTATAATTTATTAATTCATTTATTTTCTCTGTGTGTATGTGGTATTGGAATTGAACCCAGAGCACCTTTCTTTATTATTTGATGCAGGATCTACCTAAGTCACTAAATTGTTCAGGCTGGGCTCCTGTTTATTTTTTATTGATTGATTGATTGATTGTGGAACCGGGGATTGAACTCAGGCCTTTACGCTTGCCAGGCAAGCATTTATTCTACTGAGCTATCTCCCCAGCCCCTGGGATCCAGTTTATAATCCTCCTACCTCAGCCTCTAAAAGTATGGGGCCAGTAGGCATGTGACACTGTGCCTGGTTTGGTTTCTAACTTAAAATATATCAGAAGAGCACGGTAAGGGAGGCTCTGAGGTTAGAACTGAGGAAACAGGACTCCCAGAAGAACCCAGCAGGAGCTGCTGCCCAGTTTAGGAAGAACACCAAGACTTGGGTCAGTTTGGTTCCTAGGTTCGTGGGGCTGGAGCCATGCAGGCCAGGGTGGAGGCTGGAGGCAGTGGCTGCTGGCTGGGCTGTCCAGAGAAGAGTGTATGTGGGGCTTTCCCCTTCAGCAGGCTGTGGGAGAAGCTCTGGCCTTGGGATCATACCTAGGACAATGATGAGCCTCACAAGCTTTATTAAAAAAGAGGGCAGCTTGCTGGGTGTGGTGGCACACCCCTCAATCCCAGCACTGGGGCTGAGGAGGTTTGAAGGTTCAAAATCTGTCTGTGTAACTTAGTGAGACCCTATCTCCAAAAATAAACAACAAAACCAAAGCAAAACAAGGCTGGAAATGTAGCACAGGGGTAGAGTAGCCCTGGGTTTGATCTCTAGTAACAAATCAAAACAAAACAGCAGCTCAGTGAAAATTTTGAAGTTATTAGGCAAAAGTGAAGGCTGTGGTGCTATCCTGGGTTGGCCAAACCCTGAGGTCCTGGAGAAAAATGCCTGCAGTGCCCAGCTGTGCCGACTCCCCAAGCCCTGCCTTGCCACCCACCTGCTCTGATGCCAGGTTTCCTGGCTTCCCGTCTCCTTCCTGAATCCCCTCGGTGTCTCCAGGAGTCTGGGTTTCACGGCCTGGATCTTGAAGGCCTCCAGGTTGGGGCGAGGCTCCATTATGTGCAGGCCTCTGGTCAGGGGATGTAGTGTCTGGCTGTCCAGAGGCCTCTGGCCCTCTGTCTGTGTTGTGACTGGATCCTGGGTCCCCTTCCAGCTTGAGTCCGAGCTCTTGCTCAGGCCACAGCCTGCTTTTGGACTGTGCCCTGAAGCTTAAGAGGCCATTTTTCCCCTCTAGGAGGAACTTCCTGGGGTCCGGGGTTAAGAAGTCGGATATAGTTAGCTGCTTTCTTGAGTTGGTCAGTGATAGGCAGAAGGCATTGGCCTCGGGGCCGTCCGACAGCAGCCTGGGGAACGTGTGCACCTTCCTCAGGCGGCTCCTCTTGAGGATGTCTCTGTCTGGCTCACCAAGGAGGGATGTGGTATCCAGAACAAGGCTGGCCAGGCCCTCCTGGCTAGGGTTCTCGCCATTTTTCATGGGGGTTGATAGCAGTGACTTGGAAGGTGGGGGCCTAGGGCCCCGGCTGGCCTCCCGCTCTGGGTCCCTGGGGTTGGGAGGCTGGGGCTGGCCCTCAGGAGTGGGCAGGGCTTCTGGGTCAGCGCAGAGGTCTCCAGGGGGTCTTTTGGGTCCCACACTTCTTGGAGCAGATCTCCCCTTCCAGGTGTTCTCGCTGATGTCTGGGTACGAGGTAGACCATGGTTATCTCAGAGGATTCTGGGTCAGGACCCACACCCCAGGTGGCTCCTACAACCACTTTAACCCTGCCCCATCCATCTCTACAAGCACCCTGAACACATGTCTAACAGGTGGGGGGTCCTGCCCCACCCCGAAAATCCCCACCTATTCGCCCAGTGCAGGCTTAGAGACACACTGCCTACCTCCCCTGTCACGTCACCGGGCCAATTAGAGGCTGCAAGCAGAGAGGCTCCCGGGCTTTCCCCACTCCACACACAGAGCCTCCCATGTGGTTAGCCCTTGCTGGTCCAGTTACCTCACCCCCAAGCAGCTCAGTTTTCTATTATGATCACACAAGTGATTCCCCAAGGGAAGAAAGCGAGTCTGGCCGCAGCTGTGGGGTGTGCGCTCTTGCACACACGCCTTGGCGGGAGCTGTTGCAGACACCAGGGCCCCTCAGTGGCTCCGCTGCCTGCTTCACACTGTGTCCCTCTCACAGTGGCTCTGCACTCCTGGGCTGAACCCTTTGCTGTTACCTGAGCAGTGTTGGCAGTTGCCCTTGGCCAGGAGGACGCCCTGGCCCCTGCGAGGTTCCAGATGGCTGCGGGGCCCCACGCATCTCTTTTCCTGCGGCCCTCTAAGCCCCCAAGATGACCTGCGACTCATAAAACCCCAAACCACAGCAGCAGCTTTTCATGTGGAAGGAAGGGTGGCCCCTCAGACCTGGGTGGTGTGGCAGATGAGCAAGGGGCGAAGGCAGGGGTGGCCTTGGCCAGCACGCAGAGAGGAGCTAAGGCAGGGGTGGCATGAGTCTCGGGTGCTTCTGCGCTTGACCCCCATCCCCACTCCCTGCTGCATGGAACCACAAGGCCTGGGTAAGTGTGCGCGTGCGAGTGTGGAAAAGCGAGTGTGCACTGTACACATGCCCAGTGCATGACAGCGCAGGTAGTACGCTGAGAGTGTGAATCTGCATGTGCGTGGACAGTGTGCACACAGTGTGAGCATGTATATGTGGAGTATATGTGTGTGTGTGATCATGGATGTGGTGGGTATTGGTAGGATATGTATGTTAGTATGAATGTGTGAGTGTGCAACGCATGTGTTCATGTGTGTGCCTACTACGCATACACTTTTGTTAGTGGGTGTGTATACATGTGTATATTGTACATGCATGTCTATATGTGTACACCAATCTGCATTTTATACACATTGCAAGTCTATACATACATACACATGTGATTGTACGTGCACATGAGGAAGTGTGTATGTGTGTAAGCGTGCACACATGTGAGTCATGCATGTGCTTACCTTGAAATGCACCAAAGGACTCGATGGATAGCACCCTCCTCCCGATGGCTGAGAGACTCCGGCACAGGCGGTGCGAGGACACAGGCTGCACCTTCTCCTCACACAGTGCTATGATGCTCTGGGGACACGCAAGCGCCTTTCAGGAACACAGACTCACCGGGAGGAGGCCCACCCTTCCGAGACTCGCCTCCCCACAGACAGCTACGTGGCGCTGCCCAACAGTTCCCAGGGCCCCCCAACCTGCCTACCAAGGGCACCTTCCGCCATAAAAGACTGCATGTCCTGGAGTTACAGAACAGACTTTTGACCATGGTAACAGTATGTCAAACCTTTTCATTACAAAAATTCACACTAAAAATCAAGTCCTGGAGTACACAGGACTTCGTGCTATCCAACTCTGTTATGGATGCTGGGCCCCCATGGTGGGTGTCTGTCTGTGTGTCTGTGTGTGTGTCTGCGTGTGTGTGTGTGGGCACACACACATGTGGCACTGAACTCATGGTAGGGTGCAGGCGGGGTTCAGGCCTCTATTTACCTTAAGATCTGGCCGCTCCCTGGGCTCCTCCGCTTGCATCTGGCTCAGCAGTGTCTCTAGGTCTGGGCTTAGCTTGGGCTCCAGCTCAGGATCTGCCACATACTCGAGGGCGGCCTTCAGTGTGGCCCCCAGAGAGTAGATGTGCCCCTGCAGCACCAAGGAGGCACCGAGAAACTGTTAGTGGCTCCCCTGCCTGCGACTGTGCTCTGTTAACCTGGAGCTTGTGGGCTGGGCCGGGACACTCCTGCGATAGTGTCCCACGGCAGCCACCACCCCAGGGGAAACAGCGGCCCCAGCCTATGAGGCCTCAGGTCTGGGCCTCCAGCGGCTCCATAGCCCCAGCAGGCCCTTTCCCACTTCCCAGCCTCTCAGCCTCAACTGGCTGTGCAGGATGCAGACACAGCTCCTGACAGAGGCTGCAGTTCCTTTTTTAACTGAGGGAGTTGGAGTGTGTGTGTGTGTGTGTGTGTGTGTGTGTGTGTGTGCATGCCTGTGTAACCCAGGGTCTCACACATGCTAGGCAAGATTTGAGCAGGATGACTTCTCCTTTTGTTGGAAAGTTGGCTTTTCTCTGACTGAGCCCATGAGATTGGGCTCTGTTCATGACTTAGCCAGGGCGCAGCCTCGTCAAAGGCCTTGGCCTAGATCCCGGCAGGCTGACAGCAGCTGGTGCCTCCCGCAGCTCGGCACCACCACGCCTTTCTTGTTTCATGCAAAAAAAAAAAAAAAAAACAAAAATGGCTGCTATTATATTGCAACTGCAGTGGTTTTTTTTAATATTAATCTGGATAGGACCAACTTTTTTTTTTTTTTTTAATAGAGACAGGGTTTATCTTTTCTGTTTGCTTTATTGTTAATAAAAAACTGTACATATTTATAGGTCAAACTGCAATGTCTTGGGCCGGTGAGATAGCTCAGTGGACTGGGTGCCTGCTTAGGCAAGCGCAGGGGCTGGGGTTTGATCCTGGGTACTATATACTGCACCCCACTCTCCCCACTCCCCCAGTGCCCTGAGCTGGCGACCAAGTCTGGTTGCGGTCACACATGCCTGTAATCCCAGCACTGGGGAGGTTGAAAAAAGGAGGATCACTACGAGTCCAAGCTGCATAGTGAGATCCTGTACCAAATACATTAAAACAAACAAATACACAACAAAACAAAATGCAATGTCTTGATACGTGTCTGTAATGTGGAGTTATTTGCTCCTGGCTTGTTTTCCTGTTTTTAAAATCCTACCTGTTGTATTGACTCTTGGAATTCTTGTGGGTTTTGTGGCTATATACATGGAATGTCTGAGTTTCAGTTCTAACTGGTGATTACTGACATTAAAGGAAGTACTTCTTTGGGGGACGTATCTTGGGTTCAGCTGGCCTCTGTGTCTTCTGTTCTCTACGTTCTGGCTCCACAGGACACTGACGGATGCAATTCTTCCTGTCCTCTGCACTCTGCCCTAGGTTCTACCTTGGCAGAACCCATCCATTTTCCTCATGCTCCCACTGCAGACCCTGGGTGTCCCCTACTTTTCACCGATCAACACTAGAGCACCTTCAGCTCCCCCTCACATACTGTGAGGACACCCAGCACCGCATGCCTTTGAGCCCTAGGCTGGTCCTCAGTGTCGTCACTTTTAAAACGACAGAGGCAGCCATGGGTGGAGCATCTGGGAGGGGCTGTGGGAGGAGCCTGCAGTGCGCTTTGGCCAGCCACCAAGTTCTGGCCCCTTCTCACGCCCAGCCCCTCTGTGTCTTGCAAGCTCCTGGCTCCTCACCTGGTGACCTACTGCCCTTGAGCTCCAGCCTAGACTCACTTGCTTACAGGGCCTCTGGGCCCCTGCTTAGAAACAAGGACACCCGCTATTTCTTTGCAGTGCTGTTTGCAGGCCCACTATTGTTGCCTGTCCGCTCGTTTCCCATCAAAGATGGCCCCCTGTGTGGACTGTGGTCTCCACACAGCAGGACCCCACCTGCCCTGTGGCTCTGATCCTAATGGGGTGCACACTCACAGACGGGGACATGGGGACAAGCAGACAATGCACATCAGCCTGAGCTGTCCTAGCCGGCTCCTCAGAAGCACGAATATGCTCAGGGCAATGAGAGCAAAGGAGGGTACTGCGTGGGCCAGGACCTGAGCCAGTTTTAACTTTTGGGTGTTAGGCAGCCTCTGGAGTTTCTGAGCAGGGAGGGAGGCATACACACACGGTCCTGGGGAGACCTGCTGCAATGCTTCCTGGAGAGATGGGAGTGGAGGCGTTAGCCTCAGGAGCAGCGAGGGAGATGGCCTTGGAGGGTGGGCAGAGGCTCTGTGATACCTGGAATATCTGGGCCAGCACGCAGGGGGTTCTGGCCTGTACGAAACTGCACGGTGGTGCCTCAGTGCAGTGGGGCTTGGGGTCATGGTCAGACCCCAAGGGGGCGCACTTGGCTCTGTGAGCACTGAGCTCAGCCTGAGTACAACCATCACCTAGCTCCCATCACAGAGAGCCATGAAGCCAGGCCAGGGTCTCGGGTGTGCACCACAGAGGCTGAGCCTGCCAGACTTTCCTGAGAACACAACAGCACCAGGAGGGTGAGCTGGGGAGTGGGTGCCCCGAGTTCTAGGTCAGAGGATGCACCTGAGTTGTGTGACAGGATCTTGCTAGACAGACATGGAGGCTTACGTGAGCCAGTATTCTGGGGGTCAAGATATGCAACAGTTAAATTGCTGAGGAGTCCTGGAAGTCCCCAGCCAAAGTCACCAGAGCAAAGCTAATCTGGGACAGATCAGAGACCTTGGGCACCATGGACTGGCATAGGGCATGTGGCCCCATGTAAAAGTGGGCACAAGGCTTGGCACACCCAGAGGATCTCAAGCCCTTTCTATCTGTGGTTAGACTGACAGGAAAATCACCTATTATACTGGGAATTGAGACAACTTGGGGAACAGAAGGCCCCATTGTTGAATGACTCTGAAATGTGAAAACAGGGTGTTTCCCCTATCACATGCCTATCAGACTCTTACATCCATCCCAGCTGTTGACACCATGGCGTCCCGCATCTGGACCACCTGTCCCTGCACCAGACTTTCAGGAAAGTCCCACCCCATGGAATTTAGTGCACTGCCTGGAGTGCAGTGGCTCCTGCTGCACTGGGCCTCACCGCCTCTGCAAATGCGGGAACAGGATGCTCTCCACAGAGAGAAGAGCGTCCGCCCACCAGCAAAGCCAGGAATTCCAGAGCACGTAGGTTTGTAGGTAGCTGGGCAATAAAATAAATGGAATAAAATGCTACAGAAGATACAAACTACTCAACCAGCAGGTTGAGTCACGCAGGAAGACTGTCTCACGGATATCACAACAAAGAAATCCTTCCTTAACAACGGCAAACAACAGGTGCACAAACAGCATTTTTCACTCACAATCTGACAGAGTCGGAAGTCACAAAGCGAAAAGACAAAGCCAAATCAAAAGTCACGATGCTTTCAGAAACAAGTTGAACAGTTGCTGGAGATGAAAGCTTGCATGACAGACTTTACCCAAACGCTGGGTAGAACGAGCCAGCCTGAGGGCACGAGCTTCCTTCCTTCCTTCTTCCCTCCTTTCTTTCTTTCTTTTTTTTTGCAGAACCGGGGATCAAACTCAGGACCTTGCAGCACTTGCCAGGCAGGCACTTGTGCCGGTGAGCTATCTCCCCGGCCCCCTTTTCTTTCTTTCTTTTTTCTTTCTTTCTTTCTTTCTTTCTTTCTTTCTTTCTTTCTTTCTTTCTTCTCTCTCTCTCTCTCTCTCTCTCTCTCTCTCTCTCTCTCTCTCTCTTTCTTTGGTTGTTGCAGGGTCTCACTATGTAGCTCAGACTCCTGGTGATCCTCCTGCTTTCAGCCTCCACAGCATTGGGATTATAGGCATGTACCACTATGCCTGGACTCTGGCTGGCTCAGTGTGCCTGGGGGTGGGACTGGCACAGCATGTGGTGCTGGGGATTGAACCGTGGTCCCTGTGCTTGCCTAAGCTTGCCTAAACAGGTGCTTTAATCCACTGAGCTACCTCGCCAGCCCACTACTCACATTCTGACTCCATCAGAATGCTGCTTAAGGGATTGGGAACCTGAGGCTCATAACTCAATAAAAAGCAACAGCATCAGCCAGACATAGTAGTACATGCCTGTAATCCCATCACTGAGGAAGGCTAAGGTAGGAGGACCACAAGGTCAAGTTCCACCTGACAACTTGGGGAGACCCTGTTTCAAAAAAGAGGGGGCGGGAGAGGTAGCTTAGTGGAGGTTGTCCATGGGTTTGATTCCTAGTAAAATAGCCTTCCATCCCCACCCCCACACAAAATAAGAAAATCCCAACCCATCACAGAGCTAAGGAAGAAATCTTGGTGGAAATTAAAAATATATTTATGACCGAACGCTATGTGGTGAAGCTCATGAGATACAGCAAAACTCATATGTTGAGGGAAATCCATAGCCTGAAATAATGACAATGATATATTCATTTATTTGATATAGGATCTCACTATGCAGCTCAGATTCAGTGATCCTCCTGTCACAGCCTCCCCAGGGCTAGGATTACAAGTGTGCATCACCATGCCCAGTTCTGGGCTGGCACAGCACGTGGTACAGGGGATTGAACTTGGGACCTTGCACTTGCCAGGCAGAGGCTTAGACCACCGAGCTCTCTCCGTAGCACAACACAATGAGATTAGGAAGGAAAGGAAGTTGAAAATGAATGAGCTGAGCCTGCAAATCAAGTTAGAGTAGGAAAAGACACTCAATTCAAAGTCAGTAAGACAGAATAAAAAATAAGAATCAGTGGGAAAAAATATGCAGACACGCCAGGGGACACTGCGTAATGCAAAGAGGGCTTTGTGAAAAAAGTGAACACAATAACCTTTGGCATAACTGACGGAGACAAAGGAAAGAGAGTGCAAATCAATGGTCAATATGAGGGAAAGGGGCGGAATCCACGGAGGAGATGTGGCTTCCTGTGATGCCCACCCTTCTAATGTACTAGTTTTCATCTGCTGTAGTTTACCAAAGGCTGACGCAGTAAGAAGTACAAAGCAGTTTAGTCCTGTAACTCATGAAAATTGAAAGTAATTAGAAATCCTTTTGTAAAGCACACAGATGGCACTAGCAGTTTCATCAGACTTTCAAGGCTAGATCATTCCATTCTTATAAAACAGAACAACAAGAGAAAGGGTGTTCAGACCAGACTGGGCAATCCTGATGTCAATGCCAGTCAGAAACGGCAGGAGAATGGAAAATTACTAGCCACTCATGAAAAATATGGGGGCTTTTGGGCTAGCTCAGTGGTTCAAGCGCCTGTGTGGGAATTCCTGAGGCATAGGGGATGGCAGTTTGATCCCCAGCCCCACCATTAAGACAGCCTAAGCCAGAAAAAAAAAAACAAAACAAAACCAAAAACAAAAAAAACCCAACAACAGCAACAACAAAAACCAGTCTCATGAAAAATATGGGAAAATCCACACCAAGCAATTATCAGTCAAATTTAGCAGCTAATAGGACAGATAAAACACTTGGCTCACCTAATGTTTTCTAAGTAGAAAAGAGTGATTTAATACCAGAAAATTTAAATATATCTATATCTATTTCTATATATATATATATAAATCTTAAAATTATAGGGTCATCTGAAGACATGCAAGAAGAGTGTTTCATAAAGATACAATATACTTGGCAGAGAAAGGAGCTTGGCCAAGTCAAATGCCATTCTGCTGGTGAAAGGCAAAAACACAGGTAGAATGGGATGGGGGTGAAGGGCCGGGGAGATAGCTCCGTGGAACAAGTACCTGCCTGGCAAGTGCAAGGTCGTGAGTTGGAACCCCAGTCCTGAAAAAAAAAAAAAAGGGATGGGCGGGGATGGGTGGCCTGCAGTTCCGCTGAAGCTCACTGCTATTCCTGACACAAGGGAAGCCCGAGGCATTAGTATGGTGGGATTTTGGCAGTGATGGGTTAAATAAAGTGAAAAACCAAAAGAATCTTCATTTTATTTTATTTTTATGTATTTGGTACAGGTCTCACTATGCAGCTCAAACTCATAGTGATCCTCCTGTTTCAGCCTGTTTACAGGTGTGTACCACCACGCTGGGTCTTGGTGGCCGGCTCAGCATGACCCTGGGGTGGGGCTGGTGTGGCATATGGTGCTGGGGATCAAATGCATAGTCTGCTGAGCTATCCTGCCGGCCTCCAAAAATCTTTATTTTTCTATTTAAAATTTTTTTAAAGCATCTTGAAATTATTAGAAATAACAAGATTTTATAAGATGATCAGATGTAAAATTAAGATATTAAAATGAATTCCATTTCTGTAAGCTAGCAACAAAGCGCAAACTAATTAAAACATAACCATCGATTTTAGAGTGGAATCAGATCATAGATTCCTGAGAATAAATCTAATAAAAGATATCTCTGATCACCATGGTCGAAGTTTTAAAGTGGTACCAAGAGGTGTTAAAGAGGATTACAAGAAGTGTGGAAGTGTCAGGTGTTCATAGAAAAGAAGCTCATATATTATAGAGGTGAATTCTCCTCAAATTGATTTACAATTTAGCGCCATTCCAGACAGAATACCAATGGAGTGCTTCATAGATGTGGCAAATTTATTAAAAAACACATAGGAAATAAAAGGAGAGCTTACCATGAAAGGGTTAAAAGAATGCTGTTCTAGGCCAGGAAGGGATGAGGACCAAGACATAGAGCAGAATAGAGACCCTGAAGCTTCTCGATTAAGCCCGGCTTAAGGACGGAGTGTGCTCTGAGGCCAGTCAATACACAAGGAGGTATTTTATTTTATTTTTTGGTACCAGGGCTCAAACTCAGGACCTTGTGCTTGCCAGGCAGGCGCTTACACCAGTGAGCTATCTCCCCAGCTCAGTCAACAAACAGCCAGGAAAGATGGCCATCAACCTAGGGCAGGATCAAAGGGATCCTTATCTCACATTAGACTAACACATTTGGCTATCATATGCTAATTGACTTAGTCATTTCATAATGTGTGCATAGATTTGAACGTCGCTCTGTGATGTTCACTCTGCTGTTCCCAGAGTGTTGCGCTCTCTGCAAATGGATGAGTTGTGTTTGTCAGTTACACCTTCATAAAGCTAGGAAAAATCAGCTTCAAGTGAACGAAGTGTGAAGAACAGAGCTTTGAAACTCCCAGTGAATATCTATTCGATCTGGAGCTGGGGAAGTCTGGTAAGGATGCATTCTGCGCTAAGACAGGAAGTGCGAATTTGATGTGCCCACGTTAAAACTGAGAAATCCTTTTTCAACAGAGGACACCCGCGGGCAGCTTCCCCCAAGTTGCGGCTCAAGAAGTCAGGACCATTTTTATAACTATAACAACTGTCTGAGACGCCGTTTACCCTCTTCACCTTCCTTCTCCCCTGAGCCACAGTGAGGAGGTTTCACAGGATGTGGTATTGTACAGGCTGAGTGAAATTTCTTTCAGTGTCTGAGGCCACTTCTCTCACACACGGAACTGTCCTCCAGCTGCCACCAAGGACAAAGGTGGGGGCCCCAAGGACAGCCCCACTGAGGACAGTCCAGCACACTCACAGGCCAGCTCAGAGTCCACCATCGCAGGAACCAAGGTAAACAGGTAGCCACAAAGGTACAGAGGAAGAGGGAGGGGCTTGGCGAATGGCTTTGCCCAGCTCTTACCTCAAAGGTGTTCCCAGTCAGGTCGAACTCTGGGGGGACGAAGGCACCCTCGGGGTCATCTTGGGGAAGAAAAAAGAAGGTGTTTTGAACACATCCAAAGGAATCAGGGAAGGGAGAAAACTGCCACCCAGAGCTCAGCCCCTCAGATCCTCCATGAACAGCCAGGTCCTCAGAGCCAGGTCCCCTCTCTCTCTCCCCTCCTTTGGGCTGGGCATCCTGGAGGATGGCTTTAAACATCTGAAGAGCCAGTTGTTAAAAGAGAAATTGGCACCTTAATTGTCAATGTAGGACACCGATTTCAAATGGAAGGAGAAAAACACTTCATTTGGCTTTCCAAAGGACAGCTGAAGGCTGCCATTTGGGAAAATCATATCTGTCACACCAGACTCTCCAGAGAGAGAGAAGTGGCTGGCCCACTGCAGCCAGGTGAGCCTCATCTGTGACTCACTGCAAGCCAGGAGGGGAGACAAGGAGCCGTGACCTCCCTTAGGGTTAGACTTAGGGTTAGGGCTGCTGCCCGCACCAGTCAAGTCCCTCCTGGGTCCTCTGAGGGCATGTGTGGAGGCCTCGGGGAGTGTGAGACACATGCCTAGTGCAGTTCAGTGTCTGGCCTGCCTTACACTCCACGGAACTCCAGCCAGAGGGCTCCGTCAGGTTTGAAGGAAACCCTGGCCCTGGGCACGTGTCCTGTGTCCTGCGTCCTCTCAGCCGCCTGACTAGCTGCACCACCCCTTGGGCTCACCGCTGAGCTGCTCCATGAAGCACACATTGCCGCTGGTGTTGAAGGCCAGGGTGTCAGGTGTGATGCACAGCGTCTGGAAGATGGCAGAGTGGGCAATGCTCCGCAAGGACAGGCTGCACTCCAGGCACACAGCCCAGGCCTCCTGCTCACTAAGGCCGCTGTCCCGCAGGGAGAGGGTGTCAGCCAACGATACATTCTCCTGCCAAAGTACACCTCCGCGTAAGCCCAGGGAGGGGCCTCCTCTAGGTACAGCCCTGCACCCCGCACTGAAACGGAATCTGTGGGTGAGCAATCCTATGAGTCAGGAAAAGGGTTTTAGGCAGGGCTTTTAAAAACAAGAGTCACCCCTGCTGCTCTCTGGATGTCAAAACCATCTAGCATTTGTGGAAACACCAGTGTGCTGCCCGGAACAGGTGTCTGTTCATGTAGCCTGGGGATGGAGCCACCCTCCCTGGAGGTTGGCTGAGCACTTGTGCCCAGCCACTCACCCACTCGGGGATACCCCTGACCCTGCAGGTTCACAGCCCGCCCAGCGTGCTGAGGCTGTGACTATATAAGCCACAGGCACCTGTGGAGGAAGAGTCAAGGCCTACAGAACACGTATCTGTGCACAGGAAGCCTTCAGCTGGCAAATGTGGCATAAGCGAGTGACATCATCACGTGACATCTAACCCCGTAGGTCCCACATGCTTGCGAAGCTGCCCATGTGCTAGCTGCAGGCAGCTCACGCAGAGCTTGCAGTTGGTGGCAGGCCCTCCTGAACAGCCTGATTGCTTCCCTGCATGGCTTACCCCAGACATCCACGTGGGCTCTGTGACTTTGGGAGCGGAGAGCTTAGCCGTGAGTACGATGGTCGAGACCAACACCCACACACATGCACCCACATAACAGATGTGCACCCACACAAGTCCCCGTACAGTCATGCAGTTCACACATATCTGGACCCACCTGCCATGTTCCATGTGCACACACAGAAGCACACAACCCTCTACACATGTGTGCACTCAGTGACATACTAACATAGGCACTTCCATGTATGTACATACATACCAAGACTCACCCATGGCATGCACATGTTCCCAGTGTACCCACACATTTTCACATACCTTCACTTATGTACACACACTCACACAACAAGAGTGACTTTTTTTTTTTTTTTTTTTTTTTTTTTTTTGAGACAGGGTCTTGCTACGTAGTTCAGGCTATTCTCGCTATGTCACCCAGGTTGACCACAAACTCACAGCAATCCTCCTGCCTCAGCCTCCCAAGTGTTGGGATTACAGGCATGTAGCATCACATCTGGCAACAGCCTTTTTTGCTGTTTGTTTCTTTGAGACAAGGTCTTGCTGCATAGTTCAGGCTGCCCTCAAGCTAACTATATAGCCCAGGCTGGTCTTGAACTTGCAGTGATCCTTCTACCTCAGCCACCCGAGTTATGGGATCACACGTATGCAACACCACACTTGGCTAACCATTCTTCTATATACAAGCACACATCACAACCACACACACTTTTCACTTATTTCCAGATGCATAACAATATTCAGACGCACATACCCTGTCGCACGCATCCATACAACACTATATGAGCCTCACTCACATGTAACATCACCACACCTTCTCATGCACATGTGCACACACTCATATACACATGCTTTTACATGTGCATTCTCCAATGTTCACACCTAGCAAGCACACTCATGTGTGCAAGTGTACACGTTACATCCTCGCTGAGAAGCGCACAGTCGCTGTCACATGTACATAAGCATTCAGACTCGCACACACATTGGACACTCTGGAACTTCAGCCCTCTCCTGGACCACTGTTCCTGGACTCCCTCACCTCACTGCCCCTCTTACAGGACAGGGTAGGAGATTCCAAGGGAGGTGGGCTGGAGCTGGGGTAAGCAGAAGATGGGAACATCCCTCAGAAAAGTGGGAACAGGATGAGTGGCACCTGAAGGGGCAGACCCCACCTTTCTGGCAGCCTTGCTGAGCCTTGCCCAGGATAGGTCCATCAGCAGCTGGGACTACAAAGGGTGCCCAGCAGCACAGATGAGGGGACAGAAGGCTTAAACCCACCCAGCAGCCAGCCAACAAACAGAATCACCATCCCCATGTGGAACTTGGCTGAGTGTCTGCTTCTGCTGCCTCTCACGTCACTGGCCTATCCACCTGTCTACTTCCCCTTCCAGGGAAAGGCCCAGTGATGTCACTTCCCCAGGCCTCCGTCCCTTCCTGCAGTGGGAAGCTCCCTGGTGTGCTCCTAAGGCTGCCTGGTTGATAAAAGCCTTTTGGCTGTGAGCTCAACCCTGCAGCCTCTACGCACCAGCCGGGGCTGCTCAGGACTCGGGGAAGCCTGACAATCTCAGCATTGCCTATGAGACCAGTTAAAGATGTGCACAGAAATGCATTCCCATGCACCACACCTGCACACATACGTGTGATCTGTGCACACGCCTTCACACATGCACCTATACATAGCACATAATGCAGCACATACACACAGCGCATGCCAATGTGTTTACCATGGACCTGCGAACAAACAAAGGCACACACCAAGTAGGGTAAACCCCCACAGCCTCACGGTCTGTGACGTTCAGGAAAAGGAAGCCAGCTCATAATGTGAGCCCGAGCCAGTCCTAGCTCTACGGTAGGGCCTGCCAGCACCCTGCTGGCTGCTGCTTACATTGGCCAACAGGCCCTCCTGCTCTCCCTCTTCCCCCACAGTGGCAGCATGTGCCGCCAAGACACAGGAGCCCCATCAGGCAAGCTTGTGGCTCACAACACCACCTCCTGCTCAGGGCCAGGAGGAAATTGTTCCTGAGGGCTGGGAGCCCCAGCTGATCCTCCTGGCAGCTAGACACCTGCAGACCCCAGAACCTACATGGAGAGGTCTAAGTGCGGAGAAGCAGAAGCCCTGGAGATCTTCTGAGTTGCCCTGGGGAGAACTGAGAGGGGCCCCTGAGTCACTGCTCTGGCCAGGACTAAAGCCTCTGCAGTGACCATCTCAGTCTCCTGGCATCTGCTTGCCCCAGGTGGCATCCAGGCCCTGGTACCCTGTTGGCTCCCCTTGTCAATCACCGAGGACTCCAGGGTTCAACATTGCGCCCTCTGAAGTCCACAGTTGCCCCTGTCACCTCTCTGCTCTGAGCCAGGTGTGAAGAATGACTCTCCTCTGTCAAAATACATGGCAGCTGAGCTAGGCAGGTGGGGGTGTGGGATGAGCTTTGGCTAAGGTGCCAGGGACAAGGATGTGAGACCAGGTGGGATGTGGGCAGTGCTTGCCAGCTGCTCAGCCTTCGTCCGTGTCCCCTCTCCCACTTCTAACAGCCACCCCACAGCCAATGCTGTGGACAGAAGCCCACCCTGTAGCTCTGTTCTTGCCTAGAGAAAAGGCCTCTCAGGAACCTGTGGTTATCGACCTTACCACTAGGCCAGTCCAATTTCAGCCTACTTGTGGGCAGCCCGATGGGTTCTGTGGGCTTGACGGGCCACAACAGACATCTCAGAGGGAGGCGATGTGCTAGGAATAGAAAATCAGCTTTGGCTCCAGTGAAGGCCCATCTGCGTTGGGCCCCATCCACCAGCACCCACAGGACCCCACAAGACTCCCGATGCTGAAGCCCCTGCCAGCTCTGCCAAGACAGCCTGGCCTTGTACTGCCAGCTAATCTCAGGTGGTTCCAGCTGCCAGGATGGCCCCCGCCCACTCCTTGGGCAGGTGAGGGGGTCTTTCACAGTCCAGCCTACCTCCACACTGCCCCAGCAAGGGGCTGCCTAGGCATTTCCTGGAGCCATCCAAACCATGTTCCCTGCAGGCCAGGAAAGAACGACTGTGTGGGTGCACTTTGAAACTGGGGGTATATGGGAGGGCAAATGGGTGAGACTCCTAGAGTAGACTGCTTTCTAGTGCAGTGGCACTTTAGTTCATTCCTGGGCCCCAAGGGGTGACTCTATCTGGTTACTACAGAAGCCCATTTAAGGGCTTCTTAATGGACTTTGAGCTGGGGCTGCAGGAGTCCCAAGGTCATTGCACACATTTCAAATATATTTCTCAAAACTAGTTAACTTTTTAGCTGTGGAATGTCCTAAAAGACCTGCCACCCCAAAACTGAAGTCATTGCTAAGGGCAGGAAAATCTTTGGGGCCCTGAGGTGCCAGATCCCCAGGTCTGGGGAGCTCCAAACAGCAGCATCCTATTGGTGCAACTGTTTATGGTTGTCCTGCTCTGTGAAGCTCTCCCGAGTTTCAGGCTGCCTTACCCCCATTTCAGTATAGCTCATAGGGCCCCCTAGAGGGCACAGTGAGAAAACCCTCTCTTTACAGATGTTCCCAGCTGCGGACTCCACTCCTCTTCAATTCCTAAGCTCAGTCCAGAGCCCATCCCCATAAGGTTTGAGGGAGGTGCTTGCTGGGCTCAGGGGCCAAATGCTCTTGACCTTGGGAAGGGGGACAGGAATCACCCCATCTGGCACTCAAGTGGCACCACTTGCCTCTATAAGCCTGCTCTGGTCCTCAAGGCGGAAGCCAACAGCATCACCTGCCTCTTGTCCGGGTAGCCTCTGGATATGTATCTGTCTCTCCTGTGGTCATGGTCCTGTTCACGTCCTACCATGATCCTGTACCTCCTGTCCACAAAGGCTGAAATTCTGGGTGAATCTGGGAGGGACACTTCTTTCAGGAAACCCACCTTGTTCAGGGGCCTGTGCAGAACACCTCCACTTTATACCTGGAATCTTCTGCTTGTACCAACCCAGTGGAACTACCTGCAGGTGGCCATGGACACAGAGTGGTTGCAACTCCCAGGATCTATCTGGGTAGCTGTGCTGTCTACTCAGGAACTGCTCTGAGTGGTTTCTAACCCAGTGGTTGTTACACATGCATGGTCCACCCATACATATATCTTGCCTTCAGAGTCCACCAGCGTGAAGCTGCCAGGACGCTGGGTATTGGCCTTTTTACCTCATCAGTGGCTGTCAAGCTGTTTTCTAGCAGGCTGTTCCCACTCACATTCTTACAGCAGCGATAAGAGGGGCCTGAAGTTGCTGCCAGCTCACACCTGTCCATCTGCTCTGTTTCCAGCCCCTGGTGGTCACCACAAGGTATTTATGGTGTGCGTGTTTTGCATTCTTTAGATTATAAGGTCAAACAACTTTTCATGAATTCACTAGCCATTTGGGTTTTCTCTGAGTCACAACAGCAAAGTGATATTTTAGGGGGTCTTGAGGGTCTACAGATTCATTCCTGACCTCGCTGGAGTGAATTCCTATATTCTATTCATAAAATGGTGTTCATCTTGCCTTCCTGGGGCGCTGCCCTTGGTCTGGGCCACACTGACCCTTCCTGGTGGCTCCTCCAGCATCACCACAGCCTCTTTCTTGTCCACACAGGACAACTTACAGATGCAGCCCAACTACCAAAGGCTGTGACAGATGCAGAGTGAAATATTTCAATGTAAACCAAGCCAAATACACGCAGGAACATAAACTCTGCACCTGAGATGTGTTCTCAGATCAAGCTCGCTGTTGGCTCAAGGCTGGCCTGGAGGCCCCTCCTGTGAACAGGAGCAAAGGCAGGAGCCTCCTCCCCAGGTGAGAAGCCCACCTGAACCTCCCACTGGATACCATTCAAGCAGTAGTTTTGCAGTGCACCTAGAGGCCTTGGTACAGTCACTGAAGCAGACCCCTCCTCCATGCACTTATGCATGTAACCCAGAGGGACACTGGGTATGTTCCCATGACAGAGGTGCGGGGCCTACTGAAAAGGCAGACCACGCTCTGAGTGTGAGACTTCTATTCAAACTGTGGCACTACCGGCTATCTGCAGTCTCAGTCACGGCTTTGGTGTGCCAGATCCTCAAAGCTCGGCAGCTGACACACACACAAAAAAAACGCTGTGTGCAGAGCGCACAGTTCTCAGATCTGCTTCTGATGGTGACTCGAAGGCAAATTTTCTAGTAGACACATTGAAATGTGTCGTGTCTTCCGGGGGGCCGAGGGCACCCTTTCTTTTCCATCAAAGCGAGGGAGAGATCTAAAGGTTTATTTATTCTCTGGCCTCTCCTCTCTGTAGCCTTCAATTGCACCAAATCCAGGCCAGCTCAGGGGTGGAGGCAGTGCCCGGCACTGTCCAGGGGCCCCTAGATGGCTAGGCAATAGCAATGGACTCTTTGTTCCTTCAGGGAAGTGTTTGGGGGCTGGCAGAGGGCTCAGGCCCCAGGTAATGTACCTATGGGGCACCTGCCCCAGAGGATTCTGGTTGAGTTTCACCCACCAGTTGGCCAGGTCTGCCCAGAAGGACTGGTGAACCTTTAGCACCACAGTGTCTCCAGCAGGCTGCAGAACGTGGTTCCTTAACGGGGATCTGGAGGCCCGGCTTGGAAGGGCTTCTCCAAAGACTCCATATTCTTGGTAAAGGGCAGGAGGTCCTGCATCCTCTGGGTGCCACCCTTCACACTTGTTCATAATCATGGACCCCCAAGACTTCCAGCCTTTGACTCAAAACCCCAACCTGTGAGCTCTCTGTCCCTTGGAGGGGGGGGGGCTACCTCAGATCCTGAGCAAATCAGCAAGCATCTTCACGGCTACGAGGGGTCTCATCAGCTCCAGTACCCAGCTCTGTACCTAGACTACAGGGGGAGGCATCCAGAGCCCTCCACTGTCCCCTGCATTGGCAGACACCCACTCGTCTGCACAACAGTTATAATCAGGAGCCCACCCCACAGCGGAGGTAGGGGCACCAACTTCTACTATGACCACCCAAAATGTTATTCTAAGCGACACTTCACCAGTCCTGGGGGAGTCTGCAGACAAGGACCCCCGTGGCTACCACCTTCCAGCCAACATCTGCCAGGGGCCTGAGGCTGCCCATCCTTCCCTGCTCCTCCTCAGACCCCTCTTCGGGAAGGGGACGGGTTCCCGCAGGCCCGGCGCTCACCTCATCTTCTGGCAGGGTGGGGAGCGGTTCAAAGTCGTAGAAGTCCAGGTCCTTGATATCCTCCTCGTAGAAGCCTGGGGCGGCCGGGTCCATGGCCTGCATGGTGCGCGCTCGGCAGGGGCCTGCGCTGCAGGCTGAGTCTCCGGCCGCGTCTGTGAACCCCTCTGGGTCCCCTCCCCCCGTGTTCTCTTCCCAGCAGGTCCCCTCCCGGCTGGCCGCCGCCTCTGCGCTCGCCGGGCCGTGCTGGGCACCGCCGGCTACGCGCGCCCGGCCGCCATGGCAACGCGCCCGCCGCCTGCCGCAGTGTCGCCCAGCCGCGCGGGGGACGCCTGGGGCGGGGCCGGGGGCGGTGCCCAGTGGGCCTGCGGTCACTTAGGTGGTGCGCCGGACGCCTGGGGGCTCAGCCAGCGTTCTCAGTGACGTGGGCCTTCTGGGCGCACCAGGGCACCGCCTGCGCCGCCCGTTACGGTTCGGGGCGGAGCCACTCCGGGGAGCAAGCAGACGCCGGGTCTGCGCCTACCTGAGTATTGCACACGGGGGTGGAGGGGCTGGACGTTACCCACAGAGTACCGGCTGCCGCCGACTTTCTTGGGTTCTCCCCTGCAGCGGTGGGCCTACGGCAGTCCAGGTGGCCGCTGCTGCACCAGGTGGCTGGCTGACAGGGGTCCGGGCTTTCCTCAGCGCTAGGGGGAGTCTTGCTGTTAGCTGAGGGGGCAGAGAGCCAGGGAGTGTCCTCCACAGCTAGGTAAGGGCCAGCTTGCGTTTTCCCTAGCTCCTCCTAGGGCTCCCTTCCCTCATTCTTTCCTTTCTTTCCACAGAATGAATGGGACACGCCTATTCCTGCCTGCTGCCCTACTCCTGCCCGCTTTGATACAGCAGGCCCGTGGGTCAGCTCTGCAGCTCCCCCGTGTGGCTGGCCATATCTCCAGAGGCTAGCAAGGCCAAGCACACAGTAGGCACTTAATATATGCTCCTTGCATGAAGGGTGACAGGGTGGTGGCAGGTCTGTAAAGCCTGAGGGTGCAGTGTGGACAGGGATGTTGATCTCTAACATTGCATCCTTGGGTTGGATTGCAGCAACCCCCAGCCCTGCCTGTCTGGTGTAAGGGGCACTGAGGACACCAGAGAAGCCAGGCAGTGAGGCCTCAGCTAGGCGCAGGTGGGTGTCGGGCAGTGTCCTTGTGTCCAGTCAGGGAGCCTCATCTTGCTTGGTCCCTGATCCTAAGGTGGGTGCAGTAGAGCATACCTGTAGTTCCAGATACTTGGGAGGACTGCTTAAGTCCGACAGTTCAAGGCTAGCCTGCAAAATACAGGGTGATCCTGTCTCAAAACAAGCTAACACCCAAAGTCAGACAAAACCTGGTTTAAGCCCCATTTCAACTGACTGAATCAAAAATTGGGCAGCCCTCCCCATCCTTGGAGCCCCAAGTAGTAGCCATAGTCGGGAATGGGGAGGGCATCCAGGAAGCGGGAGTTGGAGAGAAGGCGCCCTGTGGTGTGCGGCTTTGGGCAGCTGTACCAGCCTGCTGACTCTGTGAGCACCACGGGGGGTCTGAGCAGCCCCAGCCCCAGTCTCAGGAGTGGGTATGTGTGGCAGGCAGCCGCTGCTCCAGCCTCTTCTGGAGCCTGCACAGCATAGCTGCACCCTGGGCCTCGGGCACCCCTGCTGCAGGGTTGAGAAGCCGCCACCTTTGCTGAGGTGTGGATGTGGCCCTCATCGTCCCCAGCCTGTGCTCCCTTGGGGGGAACCTGGGCCTGGTACAGCTAGAAAGGGAAGGCTCTGAATTTTGCCAGGTGCCTGTGGGACCTAGGTGTAGGGGGAGGACTTAGACACTGACTGGGAAGGACAGAGATGAGCCCATCACTTAGGGAGCAGTCATGTCACATGTGTTCCAGGATCTAATGCTGCACTATTTATTCCAGAAAAAAAATGCATTGTGATTTGGCTTAAAATTGAATGCTAAAAAAAAATTTGAATGCTAGACTGAGTCAGCTTTGGCTGTGGCAGCTGAGAACTATAAAGTAGACATTTCCTTGACTGATCAAGTGCCAGTGGAGTTGGAGAAGGGCCAGTGAGGGGCTATTGGAGGGCGTGGGCTAGAGCAGCTCTCTCTCTCTCTCTCTCTCTCTCTCTCTCTCTGTCAGCTGGTTACTTCCCTTGAAAGGTTTTTGGTCTTTGATCTTTCCTGTTCTGCATGGCAATATGAAGCTTCACCAGCTGGATGTTTAATTAGCTTTATTGAACTCATTTATAGCATTTGCTCCAATGCAAAAATTGGCCCCTTGTCTTGGTACCTTGTATATTGAAAATGCTGACTTAACGTTGGGTGAGGACATGGTGCTTGAGATGAGAACAGACTTGTCCTGGGCATTTCTTGTCTTCCTGGTTGATGACACAGCAAGATGGGTACCTGGATGTCCAAGTGATCTGAGGATGTCACCCCATGACAGACCAGGGAGTGCCCCCTTGGGTTGGCCTCTTAGTGACTCTTCTTGGCCCCTGTGTCCCCATCACATTCTTCCAGAGGCTTCTCCCTGGTGATATAAAAATGCTACAGACTAATCTGGCCTGCGCAGTCAGGCCCCTGGTCAAGGCCATGCTTGGTGGTATTCTGGTCCTTTCATGCTACTTGGGTGATGTGTTCATTCTCCACTCTACCGCTTTTCCTGACAGGCCCTCCATTTTTACATTGACACTTCTGCCCCTCTGTTCTTCCTGGACTGGGCTGCCTTTTGCCAGGGGCCCGCCTGCTTTCTCATGATCTCTCTCCTCAAGAGGCGGCTGGGGGCCCAGCCATGGACACTTTCTCTGAGATGTTGTTTTGTGTTGACCAGTGGACCTTGGTCACATTTGGATATTGTCAGGATTCGCCTTGTTCTTGGAATCCTCAGTCTCTACTAGGTGAGGGCTTACTTCTTAGTGCATGCAGTCAGTGCTCAGGTTGACCAGTTGGTG
>PVKN010008343.1:0-25275 GCA_004027915.1 Capromys pilorides
TCTCTCTCCACCCCATCACCAACAATATATTTCCCTGTCGAAACACCCTGGGTTACATACAGTGCTACCAAAAATTCGGCTACCAATCTAAATCAAGACAGGGTGATTGGTCCCTCCCCCTGCAGCCTTACCCAGAAAGCATTTTGGTTGGATGGTCACAGAGACCCTCGGTCACCTGGCAACCCAAAGGATGCAAGGACAAGTGCCCAGAAGGCTGGGCTTCAAGGCCAGCTCTCATTACCTGCTAGGATGACCCTCAGAGGCCCCTGTGTCTTGTTAGGGGGACCTTACTGCTGGCAATGAGCCCTAGAAATGCACAGCTGGAGAAGAGCAAGGTTAGGAATTCTCCTAACTGTGCACAGCATGTTATAGGCATGCTGTGTTTCCCTTCCACTTCTTGCCAAAGAGATTGCAGGTGAATTTCATTATCATTTTACTTTTTTTCTCAATTATTAGAGAAATCTATATTCACAAAAGAAAGCTTCAAAAGCATAAATAGGGTAAAATCAGGGCTGGGGAGATAGTGTAGTGGTATAAGCGCCTGCCTGGCAAGCACAAGGACCCGAGTTTGATCTCCCATATCGGATGCTGTGCTGAACCCAGAACTCGAGGTGCCCTGTGCCAGCCCTGAAGTGGGGCATGGTGCTGCAGGCCTGTCACCTCAGCACTAGGGAGGCTGATACAGGAGGATCACTAGGAGTCTGAGTGGCGTAGTGAGACCCTGTATCAATACATAAATGAATAAACAGGCTTTAAAAGAAATTGTTACACCCCTTCTTTCCACTACCCCAGGTAGCATTTGTTAGAGTTTTCTTCAACCCGTTTCTCTGTATATTTGAACATTTCCTCTGCTCTGGTTGATGCAATCTGTCTCAGGCTTTTCTTTTCATAAGTGGAAGGCCTTAGGTCACCTAGACAAGGCCCCTAAAAGATAAGCAATAGAGTCAACAGGGCTGAGGAGGGCTCTGGGCACCCCAGGCCTGGAGGCAGTGGGAGAGAATCCTCTGGGAAGAAGCCCTGTGTGTCCCGATTTCCTGCTTCAGCTCTCAGATCTGACCATGCCTTCTGGGTATGACCAGAAAACCTCAAGGTGCGAGTTCAGGCACGAAGGACCCTTCCGTGGTGAATCAACAGCTCACACTCCGCAGTTCCAGATCCAAATATAGATAGACTTCCTCCCAGGTGCCTTGAGGGTGCAAAAGCCCCCATTTTATACTTAAAGGCTGGCCATTAAGATGGCGAGCAAGTCACTTTCCTCCTCAGGGACACACAATACCCAGTACCTACAATGTCAAAGGAGAGGTTTGTTGTGGCTTGGTTTCAGAAATGGAAGTTCTTGCATGGTGGCCTGACTCCAGGCAGAAGCAGCACATTTGGAAGACCTGGGAGGAGAATGGCGCGTGGCTTTGAGAGTTATATACTCCCCCAGGCCACACCCCCAGGGAATGCCACCAATCAGGCTCCACCTCCCAACTGCTTATTGGCTCTGAACTCAGATGTGACTTAATCAGCGCCCCCTGTGAGCCAATCATTTTTTAAAAGCCCTGCTTATGTCTTTATGGCCTCTGGGAGACATTCTCCACCTAAACCCTAATGATAGCAGATGTTAGATTTATAGTTAATTTATAGCTTCGGGTGCTGAGTATGGAATTGTGGGCAAATAAGTTTTCTTTATTTAGACACGCAGACCAGTGTGGAGTGTCAGGGCTTGGAAGCAAATGCCAAGGCCCGGTTTTCTTACCACCTCAGGGTAGACTCGGAGCTTTCAAGGTCCCCGAGAGACCCCACCTCTGATTAAAGCCTCAAAACCAGTCAGAGCGCCAGCAAAGCAACCAGGTCATGCCATGTGACAGCCACATCACAGATTTCCTAAATCAAATGATCACTCGCTATAACTAGGATTTGGATTTGGAATTTTAAAAATGCCTGGTAATCTTAATTTTCTAGTATGAAACAGCTGGCTTTTTCTATTCCTACAAGTTCATCCTAAGAAACAACGCAGGACGCTGCTTCCCTCTCGTCTTCTCTTCCTTCTTCTTTTCGTCAAGTGCACGGAGTTCTTTCTGCTAGACAGGTATCTGCCGCAGAGCTGAGACAGACGGCACTGGGTAAATATTTTGGCCTCTGGTTCTTGGGAGTCCCTGGTTAGCCCTGAGATAGCGAAGTGATCAGCCGGCCAACCAACCAATTGGGCCAACAAAATAAAAAGAATATTTCAAAACCAGGGAGTATTTACCTTTTTAAAAGACTCCTTTAAATCATGTGCCCCATGAGGCAGGCCTAACTTGTTGGTTCGTTTATGTCACTGACCGGAGTTACGGGGGACAGAGGATTGCAAACTCAAGTGCTGGCCATGCCGGGAGGGAACCCAGTCTAGTCCTGCAGTGGTGAGCTGGTCTCACATGCCAGGGGAATTTCAAAGACTAAATATTTTTGGAAAATGCTTTTAATCAACTGCAATCACTCCTGGTGGGATGCACTGGGTTGCAGCCTTCCCAGTCTTCACCATAGCCTGGGAACTTTGTATGTGTAACCCCCAGGAAAAGATATCAGAATTCTAGTGCCTTCCGATCCACCATGTCCAGTGCGACCCATAGTGAGAATAACAATACTAAAGCATGCTTGTAGTTATGGGGAGCTGAGGGATCCTAAGTGTAGCCATGAGGGTGATGAGCTGGAACAAAGGCTTTGACCAGGGCCAAACTGGGGTTTTGTTCATTCGCGAAGGAAGGAGCGGCTTGAGGATGAGTGACTGTGAGAATGGCGGGAAGGAGGAGGGCTGTGAGCTGGGCTAGGGAGAAGGCCTTGTGTTCACCTCTGCAATGTGCAGAGAGGGCGAGGCAGGGGGTGATCTGCATGACACAGTGGAGACAGTATCCAGTTTTTTGGGGTTCGGGCGTCAGCTCTGATGTGCAGTCTTTGAAGCCCCGGGAAGTCATAGCCTCTGTCTCGAGGCTCGAGGCTCGATCCTAGCCAACAGCATGGAGCGCTGGCCCTTCATCCTGTCTCCTCCTGACCCAGCTCACACTAGGGAGCAGCAGGTGGGGGTTCCAAGGGAAACACGTCTTCTGTCTTCAAAGACCACCACCAGCACCTTGCCTGGACCAGTGCTCACTGTGTGGAGAGAGCTGGAGGAATAAGGAAAACTCCTGGCCAGCTCAGCACACATCATACAGGGGAATAGGCCAGGCTCAGCCGGCGTGCAGCCCGCTGCTCCTCCTCCAAGCGCAGTCTCCCAGGTGCTCCTCCACACGCCTTGCCTCAGCTACTGAGAGGCGCACATGGCCCCATTCCCTAAGTGTGGGGCTTGAGAGCTGCTGGGGAAACCATCATCACCTTTTTTGTATCTGGAGATGGGTCACTGTGCCGAGCCTCTGCTGGGTTGCAGAGTTTGACAGTTACTGAAGGGAGTTGGGGGACCAGAGAACTGGGCGACCCCAACCCTGGCCTCTGCCTCACTCGCACTCCAATTCTCTGAGCCACTGTTCAGTGAACTTGTTTTTTGAACTTTCTTTCTTTCTTTCTTTCTTTCTTTCTTTCTTTCTTTCTTTCTTTCTTTCTTTCTTTCTGTCGTGGCCAGCTAAGCCTGCCCTGGAGGTGGGGCTGGTGCAGCATGTGGTGCTGGGGATCAAACCGTAGTCCCTGTGGTTGCCTAAGCTTGCCTAAGCAGGTGCTTTAGACCTCTGAGCCATCTCCCCGGCCCTCTGAGCTACTGTTGAGAAGGAACTAAATCCATCTGACAATGTGTGAGGATTGTAAACCAAAGTAAAGTCATTATGTATTTTCATAAATTAAAATAAATTAATTAGAAATAAATTAAAATGAGCTAATTAGAAATAAAATATTTTCCTAACACTTATGGGCTGGCATATAGTAGGTGCTCAATAAATGATAGTTGGGAAAAATTGCCATCACCATAAGCACATACACATTTGTCTGTCGGGCAGTTAGGAGGCCGTCCCTGGCCAGAAGTCAAGTGGATGTTGCGTGTCTTCACTGTAGATGTCTGTCCTGCCCAGTCGACCACGTGTGGGGTTGGAGATGTTGCATATCCAGTCTCTCAGACCAGGGAACCGTGGGGACACTTGGCATTCACATGGGAGGCTTTGCCCAGGGCAGGTTGCTCCATGGCACCTGGGAACGTTCATCTCACATTTAACTGAGACTTTAATTTTATATTTTAAAATCTGCTGCTGCACCTCCTCAGTCTGTATTTCAGAGCTCACCCTACATTGAACAGAGGTTTTATTTTTATTTTAATAGAGACTTCGCCCCTAATCAAGACAAGACAGAGTCATAAGCCAGAAGCCTCCCCCCAAGCTGCTGGAAGAGGAGCCAGCCCGCTCCCTCCACAGCTCTGAGGGACCACTGAGCACCTCCTCTCTCCTAGGGCTTCAAGGATCCCGTGTACCGAGCGCGAAGGAAGTACTTTGCTGACATCGCCTACAGCTATCGCCAGTGAGTCTTGCCTAGCGGGCAGAGGAGACAAGAGAGACACCCCAGGGTGCCTGGCCCTGCTCCAGGATGGAAGGCAGCAGAGGGGCTCATCTTGCCTTTCCTCTGAAGGGAGGGATAGAGGGAAGGGGAGGGAGAGGGAGAGAGAGGAGAGGGCGAAAGGAGGTCAAGCCAGCCCTTTAATGATACTGTTTTTTAAAATGCTGCTAGTTCCAGGGAGATAGCTCGGCCATCTAAGCACCTGCCTGGCAAGTGCAAGGACCCAGGTTTGATCGTGGTTACCGGGCGTGTGTGCTGTGCTGGCCCTGGAACCCCAGGTGCGGCCTGCCGACCCCCAAACTCGATGTGGTGGTGCTCGCCTGTAATCCCACCACTGGGAGGCTGAGACAGGAGGATCACTATGATTCCAAACTGTGTAGCGAGACCCTGCACCAAATAAATAAATGAATGAAAGATTTTTAAAATGCTGCCAGACAAAACAAAATTACCCCCTGCACTGAGGCCCAGTGTCGCCTGAGCTTTGTTATCTAATCATACAACATCTCAAGTAATCCTGAAAGGGTTCACTTGGAGTGGAAGCACCTCCGCTGTTCTCCCCCATTAAACCAGAAGAAGGCAAATGAACGTTCTTACATCCAAGGAGCGGCTGCTTCCCTGAAACATGGGCCGCTGGCAGTTGCAGGTGGCCACCTGGGCTGGCCTCGCTGGGAAGGGACATTCGAGGCTGCTGTCCTTCTCTCTCGTTGAGACCTTATGCTCCACCCCACTCTATTATGGCCGGAAGACAATGGAAGTATCAAATCCATTATTTGGGAAGACAATGGCTTAGTGGTTTTGAGTTTTCGGGATGTGTGCAGGAAGGGACTTAAAGATGAGCTCTCTTTCTCCCCTCCGCCCCGTTAAGAGCTCCTCTCTGGCAAGTCAATAGTGAGGAGTCATGTTTCCCACCCCCGGGCTGTGTGTCTGGGCTTCGCTAGATGCTCTGCACGTAACATTCAGTTTAGGCTTCATAGTAACTCATCACTTTTCAAATGAAAACTGCCTGGGAAGGTGAAAGAGCTTCACAAGGTTATAGAACAGCTAGGTGATGTCCTTAGGTCCTCATTTTATCTTCAGAGTTATTGTGACCACTTATGTGGCCATTGGGTGACTGTAGATGCAGGCAGACCCAGGGCTCCATCTTATCCGCTCTCTGCTCGGTGTCCTCTGTACAGGCCTTCTTTCCAGGCAGTGGTCATCTCTCTTGGGATGGACCCCAGCACCTCTCGACGGATGCTGCAACTCAGAAATTCTTTCTTTCCAGTGAGGTCAACCTGAGCTCTGTAACTGAGACTCACTGACCTGCCTACCAAGTGGGCCCACCTCTCAGCCAATCCCAGGGGCCAGGGAAATGAGTCATTCCGATTGGGCAAGTCTGGTCACATGACGGCTTCTAGCGCTGAGGATGGAGCTTCCTGTAGTCCACACCTTACAGTCTGAGAAGGAAGGAGGACGCTGTATGGGAAAGATAGAGAAGAGCTGCTGGGTCCTTGGATGCCTAAAAGATACCATTTCTTGAAATCTGTTGCAAAGCTAACAGGTGTCTCTCTTTTTAAACTGTAGTCAGTTATAATGTTAGTGATCAGTTATCCAATGGTTGTTGTTTGTCAGTAGTAACCATAGTAGGTACTTCACACATGGTAGTTCCCTTGGTCTTATCCACAGATGGTTCCTTAAGATTAACCTGTGTCACAGCATGTAGATGGCTGTTCAGAGAGGTTTACCAAGTTGTCTAAGGCCACAGGGCTGGGACATGCTGGGTCTAAGTGTTGAAGCAGCCACTATTTCCAAGTCTTTTTTTTTTTTTTTTTTTTTCCTCCTGCATCACCCACTCAGTCCTGAAATAATGACGCATGAGCAGGCAGGAACTTGTTCTTTCGCTCTCAGCCCTCTTACACAACCTCCCCGGGCCACGAGAAGATGCTGGGAATTATCCTGCTTTCAATTCCTAAACAAAAATTCATCCTTTCCCCCCAAATCCCTGCCTGCCTTTCTGTGGAAAATAACAGTGACTTTGCTTTCATGGCCTCAGATGAGCCCTAACTCTGAAAGGACGGGAGGGCCCTTGTTGGGAGCAGGATCTGCTCTTCTGAGATAAACAGTCCAACTTGGTTCCAGATGCCATGTCCTCTGAGTTGGCACAAGGCCTGCAGCTCTGGGAGGTCACTGTTCCTGGAGGCCAGGCTGTGCTCCGTTTTTATGTGTTCTTCCTGTTCATAACTCAGCTCAGAACCTTTCAAAAGAATGACTTACCAGACGTTTGCTACTTTCCACCTGGAGTTCACCTGCGGGCCCCTTAAGGGAGATGGATGGGTACCCCACCCTGGGGAGACCCTCAGGGAGTTAGAAGAGCAGAAAGGGCAAGGGATTTCTGAGAGAGAGAGCAAATCCGCAGGGCACCCCATGAGCTAGAGCTTGTACCCTCATTTAATCAAATCACTCACACACAAGGGGAGCCAAGACAGCATTTCCGTCTCCAGAAGTGGAGCTTTTCTCTTCCAAATGACCTACAAGCGCTCGTTTGTGCTGTGTTCCAGTGGGCAGCCCATCCCCCGCGTGGAGTACACAGAGGAAGAGAAGAAAACGTGGGGCACGGTGTTCAGGAACCTGAAGTCCCTGTACAAAACCCACGCATGCCACGAACACAACCACATCTTCCCTCTTCTGGAGAAGTACTGCGGCTTCCGCGAGGACAACATCCCGCAGCTGGAGGATGTTTCCCAGTTCCTGCAGAGTGAGTCTGGGGGCACAGACCCTGCAGGCAGGGACATGAGGGGCGCGTGTGAGCCGTGTGCTTGCGAACTCGCATGGGGTCTGAGCCAACCCCTCGCGCTCACTGTCCTGCTGGCCTCCGCTGCTCCTCTACACCCGAGCCAGGCCATGGCCACGGCATGGCCACTCTGGGCACTGAGCGGGGCACGGAAGGTTCACGTGAGAAACGGCCTCAGAGTGGGGCCCTGAACTCTGCGTAGAGTCTATATTGGCGGGGAATTATTCTGCCTTTGACCTTCTCCGGCTGGGCCACCCGGGTGGCTGCTCTCATTCACCTGCCCTGCGCCACATGGAGACAGCGGCCTGTGGCTCCTTACAGGGACACTGTGAGAAAGACAAATGCGCTGCATCTGAGAGCAACCAGCTCAGCACCACCGCTGTGACCCTGTAGCCACCAGAATTCAGGGCAGGGCAGGATGCGTGGTCTTGGGGCAGGACCCTGCACAGCACTGCCGGGGGCACAGGGGTGACCAAGAAACTATGGTGGATGTTTAGTA
The DNA here is from genome assembly GCA_004027915.1 of Capromys pilorides. NCBI lineage: Eukaryota > Metazoa > Chordata > Mammalia > Rodentia > Capromyidae > Capromys > Capromys pilorides. Next base: position 7,764 of record PVKN010008343.1, read on the forward strand.
CATTTTTTTTTAAAGTTGTAGTAAAAGTCATATTTCTCTTAGACCCCTGAAAATACTCTGCCCTCACTTTAAACACATTTATTCCATCATTCCAGGCAATGTGTTCTTCATGCACATAGCTACACTCATTCATTTATTTTTTGATCTCCGCTCCTAGGTGTTCTGCTGTCTAGAACGTATTAGCTCCCGCAAAATACAAGCGGTCCACTGGCCTGTGCCGGCCACCCCTTAACTCACGGGGTGACGGGCCACAGTGCTACAGAAGCCAAAGGTCCTGTGTGTCACGTGTGCTGAGCCACGCAGCTCTGGGCAGAGCTGCTCAGGAAACTAGAAGTACATTGGAGTGTGGGTGGATGCCACCACGGGGCTGCAACTACGGGGCCACTGACCACTTCCAGCGAGGCGGAGTGTTTTGAGACAGTATTTCAATGTGTTCCATTTAAAATTGCCACTGTACACGTTCACCTTATTTTTTTATCACATCGCTTAGGAATTAGAGAGGTGATGATTTTAAAATGTCAGCTTCAGAAAGAGCTATGTGGTAGAGCCCTGTGGTCAAAATCAGGATCTCCCCCGTTGACTTGGCTGTTTGAGCAGCAGCAGACCCTTCGCCCCAGAGCACCTACCCCCCCTCCACAAGGGGGATGCGCTGAGGCCCAACAGAGGAGCCACAGCTGATGGCTCTGCGCTGCACTGCGCACACTCGCTGCTCAGTTGATCTTGGTCTCTCCAAAGCCAGACGAGAAAACCAGGCTCTGAAATGGGCCTTAAGCCCCATCAGCCACCCGGAAGACAGTGTGGCGGCGGAGGCTGCAGCCAAACCCTCTTGCTGCCCAAGCGGGGCCTGCGGGGCGGAGGCTGCCCTGCTCCCTGCGTGGGGACTTGGGCCACCTGTGGCTCCGCGGGCCTGGGCTCTGAGCTCTGCTTGCCTCTGCTTCCCAGCTTGCACCGGCTTCCGCCTCCGGCCCGTGGCCGGCCTGCTGTCCTCTCGAGACTTCTTGGGCGGCCTGGCCTTCAGGGTTTTCCACTGCACGCAGTACATCAGGCACGGGTCCAAGCCCATGTACACGCCTGAGCCGTGAGTACCGCTCTCTGTCCGTCCGGCTGCCGCAGAGGCAGTTGTCCCCTCTTGCTCGAGGAACAAGGTTTGGGGTCATGGCAGGTAGGTCCGCAACACTCTGCCAGATTGTTGGGCTGGAGCGGTGGGAGAGGAGCTCAGCTGCTCCTGGGAATTGCTTTGTCCAGATGGGCCAGAGGTGGGTGCAGACATGAGCATCCTGTGAACGAAAGTCTCAGACCGCCCGAAACAGTGGGAATCAGCGTGTCCTTCACATTTCAGTCAGAGCTCTGAGGCTGGGGTGGGGGCAGGGACAAGCACAGTCCCTGTTTGAGCTTCTCCTGGGTGCGCACACAGCGGATTCCAGTGGTGTTTTGCTCAGACCTGGTCTTGGCGAGAGGAGACCATGGCTGGCCACCATGCTTCTCACTTTGAGGTTTAACTACTTTCTTGGTCTGATATAAATTTATAAAAAGAAATCCACAGGGGTGCCCCACATCCTTTTTCCCTCCCCACACTTGCTGCCACTGCTGCCTGCTGCCTGCTCCTAATGGCCAGGACACTTAGCATGTCACATAAAGCGGCGGCCTTCCTTTCCTGGCTGCCGATCTCTATCCCGACTAAAGAAGAGCAGCATTTCTTTTTGATGCCACTGAGAATAACTGAGCATATTCTATGTCTCCAGCTAAGTCTTGGAGAAGGAGGAGACTCGGGGTGGGAGGTGCCCGTGTTCCTCAGCCCAGCTGGGAGCTCGGTGGGACACTTAGAACAGCAGTGCTCTCTGCCCTGAGCCCCGACTGCGGCAGCGCTGCGCGTTCTGTCTTTCAGGGACATCTGCCACGAGCTGCTGGGCCACGTGCCCTTGTTCTCGGATCGCAGCTTTGCCCAATTTTCCCAGGTAAGGAGTGGGTTTTGTTGGCCTCTTGGTTCCAGGGCTGGGCGGCTCTAGTTGTTAACAACAACTCTAGTTGTTAAACTTCCTCAAATATTGTGTCTACCCATTCCTTAATTCTTACCTTGATAAATTGGAAGTATTCCATTTCTGCCTGCTGCTGAACCTATCTCTGTACTTCTCCCTGCCTATCCTGGGGAAGAGGATTATCCCATTATCCCTCACGACTACCAAACTCCAAGTATATCCAGTGTCACAGTGAGGGCCACAGTTCCAGCGGTCTTCTAGCCCCAGTCCCTCCCTTTATGGGCTCAGGCAGCTGAGCCCATGGAAGAGCCCTCATACCCTCTGCAAAAGTGGGGACCAGGTGCAGCACTATGATCCCATCTGAGCAAATATGTATCTGTGTGCAGAGAGCTGGGTACCCACTCCAGGGGCCCCGGCTTGCGCTGAGCCTTTCCGGTCCCTGTGCAGAAGTCATGTCACCTCGCTCCACGTCCTCCTGGCACTTGCCTCCTGACTCTCCTCAGGGACGTCCTACTTTTACTTTCTCAGACAGTCATTTGTATACACACAAGGAGGGGTCAGAGACTGCGTGAACGTCTTTGCTGGGGGGATCAAGAACATGGCGGATGTCGCTGTTGACTCCCCTCTGGAAAGACAGCCCAAGTTTTAAATACATCATGGCGTCCCCTTGTCCACCTTATTTACCACATCTGGCACTGAGTGACCTGTGGCTCCTCTCCAAAGGCAAAATGACCATCAAAAGTAAATGTTTTGGATCAGTTCTGGACACAAGGAAGCCCAAAGCGCACAACTAAAGCCATGCAGGCAAGAGAACTTGCCCTTCCCAAAGTGACAAGAAGGGTGACATCTGTATGTCCAAAACACGAGCTAATACTTCAGAGAGAATTGGTGGCAATGTCCTATTACTGTAAAACATTTTAAAAACTTTCAAAAATTACAGGAGTTCTTTTTTTTTTTTTTCACATCTGGTGTTGGAAGTAAATAGCATGACCTTTGTGGAGAACCCAAACCAGTGGCCTTATTTAGGGTTGACAAGGTAAAGGAGTGTGTAGGTGAGTGAAGGGCTGAAGCACTCGCCCCCCCACCCCGGGGCAGCCTGGACCTTGCTTCTCCACCTTCGGTGGTGAGCAGGCTGAAAGCAAGGGCCTAGGGAGAGGAAAATATCCTACCACGTGGCTTTAGCTGTGAGAAGCAGCCTCAGGCCATGATTAGGCACCGGGATCACAAGAGAGTTGAAGGGTGGCTGGGACACACAGGGCTGGGTCAAGCTGCCAGGTTCCCCTGTGACTCAGTTTCCACAGAAGCAGAGCAGTTAAAGCCTTCCCTGCAGCTCCTGTTACTCACCAGGGAGGATGGGGTCGAGCAGAAGGGTTGTGAGTGCACTTGGGGCCCAGTGTGAATTCCAGAGCAGTGACGGTGTCCACCATGCAGGACCCCTGCAAGCGTTTCCTGTCAGCTGAGAGGAGTAAGGATCCCTGCTGCTGCATGACGAGGCTACTGCTTCACAGTGGACATGAGCTGAGAGAAAGGCTAAACTCACGGCCTGGGAGTAAGGGGGGTGGGAATTGCCTGTATTTGTAAGACACAAATTGTCTAAACAAAACTGTTGCTTCTCTGGTGCAATATGGGAAACTGTGGAGCTCAGAGTTGGTGGTATACTGAGAAGTGGTTGAGCCCAAGGACTGGCTGAGCTTTACCTGTGGAAAATCATCACTGGGACAGTGTAGTGACAGCTGCCATGATGGTGCCAGCGACACAGGACAGACTGCAAACCTGTAACATAGATGCGGGTAATCCTAAGCCCAGGGTTCGCTGGGGACATTTCCTTGATAATATTTCTTTTTGATCTAATGGCAGGGATTTCTTCCCAACGCAGGACATTGTAGGGTTGATATGGGACACAGGGAATTATTGGGGGCCTTTGTTCTGGGCAAGCTCTGAGATTAGAAAAAATGGTGGCTAAGAGAATAGAGCACCATTCTGGTCTTGGAATTATTGGTGGAATTTTGTTAGACTCGGGACTGTGGTTGGAATGGAGATAGGGCAGGGTGGACAGGCGAAGGTAGGCAGTGTCTGGATTTGGTTCACTCTACTTTTTTTTATGTATTCATAACAAGGTCTACTGGGTCTCACTACGTAGATCAGACTCATAGTGATTCTCCTGTTTTCAGCTTCCCAAGCACTGGCATTACAGGCGCACGCCACCAAGCCCAGTCTCAATCAATGTCTCAGTATGCCCTGGGGCAGGGCTGGCACCGCACACCAGGGATGGAACCCTGGCAGCTGCACTCTGCTTTACTCTGCTGAGCTATCTGGCCAGCCCTGGTTCACTCTCTGGACAGCATTTTCTGAGCTCCGTCGGGGTCAGTCTGTGGGCTTGGTTCAAGGCAAGATCCAGAGATACAGAAAGTGTGGCCTCTTATTTCAAAATCGGCCCAGTACTCAGTCCTGATCCATTCCTTTGGGGATGTTACTCGGCCTCAGGGTGGACAGTGTCCTCTCCACTGTGGTCACAGGCAGTGTGGGCTCAGACTTGAGCCTTCCAGCCCAGGCAGACACATCCAACTTCCTGCTCAGCATCCTCCTCTTGGACATCTATCTCTGCCATCCTGTCCAGAAGAGAATCAGGAGATCTTCTGTTCCAACCTTCTTTATCCTGAAGACAAAAATCTTCATATCACTCCATGCCCCCTCCACCCTTCCAGCTGCCGAAACTGAAAGAAGTTGAGGGTATCTCACCCTTTCTCTGTTATCCCGCAACTGTTCTATCAGAACATTCCATGCTTCTACCTTCAGCATTTGTGTGGAATCTATTTCCCATTGCACCCACGGCTACCATCTTGGTCTCAGCCTCCATTGTTTCTTCTCGTTGACTACAGTAGCCAACTCACTAGTGTCCTGAATCTCCTACAGAGTCTTTGGTAACTTAGATCCGATCACGTCTGCCTCTCTTGTCATGACCCTAGAGCAACTTCCCATTGCACTAAAAGGAAAATTCCAGGTCCTTAAAATGGCCTCACAGCCCAGCTCTGGATCTCTCCCTCACCTCACGTTCACCACCCTGGTCCTCTCTGATCCTTGAGCCAACCACATTTTCCTTCCTTGGGGAGCTTTAGCACTGGCTGCAGGACTGGGTTACAGTGTGTTTCCCTTAGCTGTCCACAGACTCAACAGTCTCCATTAAGTCTTTGCCCAAATAGCACCTTCTCGGTGATGCTGAACCCGGATGTCCATGGTGTCCCCGAGACTCCTGATCCCCCTTGTTCCTTTCTCTGTAAGTTTTTTTTCTCCCTGAAGTGTGTATCCCTGCTCACACATCCATGTAGATTCTTGTTATGTGTTGTCTGTCTGCACTACAAATTGCAAGGTCAAGGATCTCTGTCTATTTTGTACATTACCTGGTGCATAGAAGGCACTCAATAAATACTTTTAGAATAAATGAATGCATATAGTTGGGAAGACACACACACACACACACACACACACACACACACACACACACACACACAGAGCAAGAGCTGTAGAAGAGTCAGACCACCAGAGAAATTCTGCAGTCTGAGCTGTGGTGGGAAGGGAATCCTGATCCCTGACATTTCAGACTGCAACAGTATAAACACCTGTAGGGACACTTGTCCACAGTTCCCCTGCGCTGCCTTCAAGGTCCCTGGTTAAGACTCATCAGTGCTCTAGGAACACTGAGTTTGGGCTGTAGAGGAATCCCCATTGGCCTGGAGTCGACCAGATATGTGACCCTAGCAGGTCACCTCCCTTCTCCGTGCCTCAGTTTCCTCATCTGTCAGCTGTAACAAAGGAAATAAGTGATGGCGAAGGGTCTCTCTCGCTCTTGGGATCTGTGGTTCTGAGGTGTGTGGCCAAGGAAGGCACACAGTGTCTCTCAGGGCCCTTTCGTAGGTGTCGGGCCATGCACTACTTCTTGGGTTGGAGTACGGGTTGGGAGCCAGGGGTGGCATCTGCGATGGGCTGTGCCAGTGACACTAGTTCTTCTCAACTACAGGAAATCGGCCTTGCCTCGCTGGGGGCCCCTGACGAGTACATCGAGAAGCTGGCCACCGTGAGTCTCTGCACTCCCTGGGGGTGGGGGTGCACGAGGCTGTGGCCAGGGCTCTTTGAAGATCTGCTCTTGGTTTGGAAGTCAGGCCATGTAGAGGGGGAAGTCAGAACGGGCAGGTGACATTTGCACAAGTAAAGTTCCCGTGTGGATTTTTCTTTAATGATTTTATTTTTAAATCTGCGGCATGCAGATGTTTATGCATAACTTTGAGCAGTATTCTGGGACAAACCCACAAGCTGTAGCAATAGCCCTTGGCATTCCTTGGGCATAAAGTTGAGGTCAATTCATAGCTTTTTTTTTTTTTTTATTTTTTATTTTGATTCATAGCTTTAAAGAGGGAATATTTTCAGTTCCACCCTTGCACTGGACCCAGCCTTGGGATATTTCCTTTGTCAGACTAGGTAGGAAGCTGCATCCCTTTGCATTTTCAGGGGCTTTGCATTCTTTTCTTTTCTTTTTTTGCTATCAGCTCAACCCACCCTAGGGCAGGGCTAGCACAGCATGTGATGCCAGGGATCGAACCCACAGTCCCTACAAGCTTGGCTAAGCTTGCCTTAGCAGGCGCTTTAGACCACTGAGCTATCTCGCCAGCCCCCAAAATGACCCTCCTGTTTTCAGAGTCCCCAGAACTGGGACTACAGGCACACATCACCACACTCAGACTCGGTCGTTGGCTCAGTGCACCTAGGGTGGGGCTGGCCCAGTAACTGGTGCCAGGGCTCAAACGCAGGGTAAGTGCGTGGTCCCTGTGCTTAGCTAAGCAGGCGCTTAGCCTGCTGAGCTATCTTGCTGGCCCTTTGGGATTTTCATTCTTGCTGAGTTCCTTCCTCTCTCACATGAAAATAAGGACTGGAGCGAGGAAGCAGCTCCCTGGCCTACAAGGTGGTTTCTTCCTTTCGTTCCTCTCCGGTTTCAGAAAATCCCTCCCCCGATGCCGATCCACATTTCTCACTAAGTGCCCAGGCTGGAAATTGGAAAAAATAGAAGTTTACATTTGAATTAAGAAGGGTTGTAAATAAATGCAAGCCTATTGTTAAGGTGAATCACCTTAGAAGATTTTATGACTTCAGCTCGTCAGAAAGTTTAAAGACATCCAGTATGTCTCTCACTGTGCTCTGAGCCCCTGGCTGCACCAGCGTATGGCTGGCCCTCCTCAGGGGTCTGTCAAGGGCATCGGAGGGGTTGAGTCTGTGTGAGTGACTAAACGAGCTGCTACAGAGATCCAAGAAGCAGCCAGATACATTTCTTAGTCAACGTCAAAAAATCAACTCAGGGTCCAGAACGTGATATTGGCTACCGTAGAGTGATGCCAGTCCCACTGTCAACCTAACTTCTCAGAAAAACCAAGCTGCTGCTGCACTGGGCCGGAGGCTGCCCTGGATTCCTCCTCTGCCCTTAATAAGCTTGTTGCTTCCCTGGGCTGCAAACCTCTCTCCCGCATGGGATGAGCTCAGGGCTGCTGAGCTTTCCTGTCCTCGCTGGGTCTAAGCTTCTCTACCAACTCAACTGGTAACCAGCCACGAGTTCTCCACGACTCTGCCTGTCTCCAGCAGCTAACTGGGCCCTAGATTCTGCTGGGCTCCAGGACCCTATGACTTTTTCCTCAGGCCAGACATCAAAGATGTATTAGAAAGAAAATGACTTGGTTATCGGAGGGGACAGACACAGTGGTTGACTTCAGCACTGCCTCAGGTGTTTAGCATGGAGGATGGAATTCTCCTGATCCTTTTATCCCTGAATTCCCTGCAACAGCTCTGCCTGGTAGAATTCCCTGATCATCACTACTAATGTAAGGGCATTGTAGAAACATAGCACTCTAGTTTATGCCATAGGATAAAGGAGTTCTATTGTAGAGAGAGCAGAACTTGGGGCCTATTGGGGGGCTTCTTAGTGCCTCCCAGAGCTTCCTGTCACATCTTGGGGCCAGCTAAGTCTTACTTCAACAGCAGATGGGATGGGTGAGACACGGGACCAGAGAAGCAGCGACACTGGTTTGGAGCACAGGCTCACCTTTGTGGTCTAGCCGTGGGCCTGGGCTGTCTGCTGGTTCCCTTCCTCGAGTGTGGGCTCAGCCTGGCCTTCCCTTCTAGATCTACTGGTTTACTGTGGAGTTTGGGCTCTGTAAGCAAGGAGACTCCATCAAGGCCTACGGTGCTGGGCTCCTGTCATCCTTTGGTGAATTACAGGTAGGACCCTACCAGGGGGCAAAGATGGATCTCAAAGTGTCGAGAAAGGGAGACATTCTTCTTCTGGGACACGTGGAGCCCCATTTGCATCTGTGGTGAGGTGCAGGTTCGAAAGCCACCCTTTAATTATTGGTATCCTAGAAGCTACGGTGTGGCAAAACTTCACCTGCAAGTGAAGAGCCTTCGGGGAAGAGGGGCCTCCTGGCCCCAGGCTTGACCTGAGCGTACAGCCACGCACGTATGCGGACACACGCCAGAGCAGGCGTGGCTCCCGCAGTGTCTGTCCATCCATTGCCTTAGCTGACAGTGGTCCGGGTGAATTCTCCTCTTTCTGTCCTGGTGTTGGTTTCAGACGAGATACACAGGGTTGGATCCAGAACATACAACGCAGCTCGCTGCATTTGGGGGCTGGGGCGTGGAAGGAATCAGAGTGAGGACAGGGAGCTCAGGAATCCGGGGCTGGATTCCACTGAGAGTCTGTCCCCCGGTGCCCACAGTACTGCTTATCCGACAAGCCCACGCTCCTGCCCCTGGAGCTGGAGAAGATGGCGGTGCAGCCATACACTGTCACCGAGTACCAGCCTCTCTACTATGTGGCCGAGAGCTTCAGTGATGCCAAGGAGAAAGTGAGGTGAGGAGCACCCCAGGGTCTCCCAACTCAGGCTGCTGTTGGTGTCCGGGGGTCCTGGCCAGGAGCCCAGGCCCATCACAGCTTTGTGCAGTGGCTGGAGCTCACCCGCGCCATCCCAACCTCTGCAGGGAGGCTGCATGTGCCAGCTGCAGGCAGCCCTGCCACCTGGTTGCTGCCAGTGTAGACACCGCCTCAGCCCTGCCCCCACTTGGGTACGGCGTGGCCACCGAAGTGCCCCACCGGATCAGTCAGGGAAGCTTCCTGACCCTCGAAGTGTCCCCTTCACTGTGTTCTCCTGGGCGCCTCTGGACCTGGCCTCCTCTCTTTTCATCTTCACCCCAAGATCTTCCTTGTCCTTCTCCGGCCAACTTACTGCCATGCCTGGCCCTACGGTGTGTGTGTGTGTGTGTGTGTGTGTGTGTGTGTGTGTGTGTGTGTGTCCGCCCAGCCTTTTCCACTAATTCTGTGGCACAAGCACCAGCAAATGCAGGCGCATAGCTCAGGACACATAGAGGCTACACTGCACAGAGACCCAGTGTCTGAGTACATCAAGTGTCCCCCAACACTCTCAGTGCGTGCCATACCCCTTTGGGGTGAGACGACCATCGCTGGGTCTTACAGAAGAGAAGGAAGAGGCAGCTGCTGACCGGGCACTGTTGCCCGGGGACACCAGGCTGTGACTGGCGGAGGCAGAACATGAGCTCATGCAGCCTGACGCAGACACTGGGGTGCCCCTCTGCTTGTGGGGGGCTCTCTGCCTTCCTTAGCATTGTCTTGGGCTCAGCAGCTCTCACTCTCACCAGGGGAGGTCTTAAAGATAGTATTTGTGAAGTGTTTGGAATTTCTTGTTCATTATACTGCGGAAGCCCTCACAGGGGAGCGCTGGTAGGGTTCCTCCCCAAGCCAGGAGCAACTCCTGGGAAGGCAAGAAAGCAAAGAAGATCAGCTGGAATCACGAGGGTTCCTTCCCAGGTGTGTGGCTTACTGACGGCAGTGGCCCGGGTCATTAGCTTCCCAGGCCTCAGTTTCCTTATCTGAGAAATGAGGACATAACAGGACCTCTGGGGATTTCTGTGAAGGTTAAATGAGGAATGATATTTACAGAGAAATCTAGCAAAGTTCAGACTCAGTATGGTTCTTGGGATATAGAAGGTTGAGCTTTGTGGTTTACTGGCTCTTTCTGCAGGGGGGTGATGCTGAGATGGATCTTCGTGCAAAGCTCCGCCAGGATCTCACTGGGCTGGGGGATCTCACTAAAGAGCTGTGAGAATCTCGGGCTAGGCTGATCTCTCGCTTCTGCCTCCTGAGTCACCCGGCTTACTCAGTGTGTGTTGCTAGCATAGCGTTTAATTCAGCTCTCGAGAGCTGTCTTTCCTTCTTTACAATGTGTATCCAGTATCTCAGGGCTTTCCTTTTCTCTCTCTCCGCAGCACTCTTTGGCTAGGTTCTCTTTACTCTCTTGATCTTATTCACTGATAAGAGCTCGTGGCTGTCTCTTATTCTGTGCCTTTATCGTAGCTGGCTCTGTCTTCCTGGCGCAAGGTGACTCCACTGGTGTGCACTGTATATGTACATACCCATGGCACACTCAAAGCCTTCCCAAGAGGCCCTACGAAAGCTCCACTCCCCCGCCTCCACCCCAGCCTTGGCTCTGGCAGCCTCGGCTTCCGTGAGCGCTCAGTGGTAATGGAGGAGGACGATGCCCTGAGAACACTTAGGGTGATGTTCATCTCAGCGACGACGGCACCCTTCACTCAGGCATGTGCTTTTGCCCTCAGGAGCTTTGCTGCCACGATCCCTCGGCCCTTCTCAGTGCACTACAACCCCTACACCCAGAGGATTGAGGTCTTGGACAACACCCAGCAGCTGAAGATTCTGGCAGACTCCATCAACAGTGAGTTCATACCCCTTACAGGGCCACGCTCTCCTCCTGGAAGGAGAGGGTTCTGACCTCTTACCCTCACCTTGAGGACAGTAAAAATGATGAAACATCAAATTAAGGAGAAAGCATCGCTACAAAAACCCCAGCGTTGCTGAAGGAGGGGAATCCAGCCTAGAGGCCCCCCTGCCTCAAGGGTCTCCCTCTTGGCCCCCTCAGATCCCGTCCTCTCCTAGCACACAAACTTTCCACACCTGCAGTCACCCTTGCCTCCCTTCGCCCCTTGCCTTTCCATCCCTCTCCCCTAAGGACCTGATAGGCACCACGCTGCCTGCAATCTCATCTCCCAAGTGCCACTTTCTATTTGCTTTGTTACTCACACAGGAGCTCAGCTCCCCGCCTTCCACTCTTCCTCCCTGAGGGACATTGTACACCTGCTCTGGGTGCTTTGTGCTCTGTCTTTGGCCTTTCAAATTATTCTCTAGCAACACTGGCTGAATTCTAGTTCCTTCACTCTTTCCTACCTCCAGGCCTTTTACCTGTACCTTTCTTTCTGCTTAAAATATTCTTTCTCTATCCATTGCAGGGGCCCAGGGCCAGCTCATCTTCTAAGTCTTGTATAGATTTTCTTCTTTTAAGAGGCCTGGATTGGATGTCCTTTCCGTGTCTCCACATTTCTACCTACACCACTTGCAAAGGAGTCATGATTCTATTAGTATTGTTATATGGTTGCTGACTTGTCGGTCTCCCAAACTAGACTGGAGCAGACAGTTACGCTGGATTCACTCTCAAATCCCTGTATCTACTCTTAAAAAATTAAAATGGGTATGAGGAGCCATTGTGTGAAGAGATGAGATACAGTGGGTGTGGGGTGCTCTGAGGCAGGAACTGCAGGCCAGGCTGGAGCCCCTGCCTTTTGTAATGTGAGCCAAGTCAAGAGGGCAGGTGGCCTTGAGGTTTCGCCTGATACTGCCTGTACCACCTCAGATGCTCAGGACTGGCCCTGGTCACCATAGTCATGGCACCTTAGGTATGGCTACCTGTGACCCCTCCCCCCCGACTTTGAGAAAGCCCCAGGCTGGTGGCTACCCCACCACACTCATTCAGTCTTGGAAACCCACTAGGAGTGATGCATTCACTGAGGAAGCCAGCCAGGTGCTCCAGAGGCTGGTGTGCAAGAGAGAGGGGTGAGGCCGCAGCTGGTTCTGCACTCTTTCTCATGTCCCATGAGAAGGCAGGGGCAGTGCCACTGTTTGTAAGGTAGGTTCTAAGAGCACAGAGGACCGTGTTAAGAACTGAATGAAGGGTTCCTTAAGCCGTGCGACCTTACGTGAGTCTTCATCACCTCCTCGTACTTTGGCATCTTCGAGGTTGAGGAGGGAGCTCAGCTTGCCGACCTCCAGGGTCCCTAGCACCTCTGTGAGGAGTCTGTATCCCTGGGGACTGAGGCATACATTGATTACATGGTACTTCTGTCTGGGGGTCTAGCAATCTAGGCTGCGTTCTCTGCGTAGCCCACACTCCCTCAGAATTTCGTGTGCGTCAGAATCACAGGGAGACCTGGCTAAAGCTTAGCAGTCCTTGCAAGCCCAGAATAAAATGACTGAATTTGAGCTAAATCTTGGAAATTTGTCCTTGTAAGAAGACATCAGGTAACCCTGAGGGAGGTGATTTGTGTGACTACGATTTTAGATTTAGTGACTTAGCTCCTTGAAGCATCTGTGGTTGTCACGTAGAAAGGAGGCAGGGAAGCTCATGATTTGCCTGGGGAGAAACCCTCTGTTTCCCTCCTGAGAAGCAGCCAATGGGGAGAGGAAGCAATTTCTGTACAGTAGCGGCCTAGGCACTTCCTAGAGCACCCCACGCTCCCTGTTTCCACCTCCCCGCAGTACTGGAAGCTACAGGAAGTTTGGGAGGACGTGTAGCTCATCTGCTAACCCTGGATCCCTCAGAACTTCGCCAGGGGCGGACACTGGAGGGTTCTTCGGCCCTTGCGTGAGTGGCCCATCTGAATGGTGCTCTCCTTTGTAGGTGACGTGGGAATCCTTTGCAACGCTCTGCAGAAAATAAAGTGACGCTGTGGGCAGAACTCTGTCAGCTGAGACTCTGCTGATGGAAATTCAACTGTCTCTCTCATCCAAAAACTCTGAAAAGAAAACCTTAATTGGAAATCACAGCTTTAAGATTCTTTTGGGGCAAAATGGAGGATCAACAAATAAGGAGACTAATCTGAAATAGTAGTACATTAACACCTCCGTCAAAAATAACGATGGATCTTTTGGAGTCCTCTTTGATTTAGCGACGATAATTTCATACTTCCCAGTTAGCTACACTCTGTTGCAATTCATCAAGGTTAATTCCAGCTTGAGAGCCTCCACTTCCAGGTTTCCATTGTGACTTGCCATGGTGAACTCCTAAACACACTCCTAAAGGAGTGAACTAAACTATACGGCTTTCATTGGAATTGAATTATTTGGTTTAATACATCTTAATCTACAAAGTTCAGTTTCTAATTTCATTAACTCTGACTCTGGCTATGGCTTTGTTATCATGCTTATATACATTTCCTGTAACTTGAGAGCCCATTAAAATAGTTACAAGCATTAAAGTTTTATAGCATTCCGTTTTTGTATGTTTTATTATAATAATGAGTACCGCCGTGGAAGGCACTGAGACATCCCACCTGACACCCACAATTTCCCACAGTGTCATTTTCTAATTATTTTTGGTTAGCATGGGGTCTACAGACATAATTGGTGGCTATTCAATAAATAGCGCTAACTGAATAAATGAATACATTATAAATAGAAAATCCATCAGATGAGTAAGAATTGGTGCGCTGGGAAAAAAAAATCAGTAGTTATAAAATTTTACAGTTTCCAATGCTTCTTGGGGTGAAACAGCTCTCTCATTAGCTTAGAAATACATTGGCTGGAAAGGCTTGTGACAGGATGAAAAGTCAGAGGTTCAGGTTCTGCCAGGGACCCCCGTGACACTCAAAATCACATGGTTTCGCAGATTGTGCAAGTTACATAAGGACTTGAGATGCAGTGGGAGAGAATATCAGAGTCTTTAGAGCTATGATTTGAGATTCTGGCACTACTTTACATCTTATTTTGAAAACAGTTAAGTCTTAGGAGATTTGCATCGTACTTTTTCAAGTGTAGTTCTGCGTCGCTTTATGCACAGTGCATCCTAGGCGCTGTCCCAGCTCTGCCATTAAGATTCTTTGCGTTTTAGTGTACCCCAGATTATTCCTTTTAAATTCACAACCACATTGATGGGGCACATTGAGAAAGCCTGACTTTGGTGCTCAGCCTGCTTTCACCAGTGAAGTCCCCTCGGGGGAGACGCTCGACTTCCTCAGATCTTGGCTTCATTCTAACAATGAGAGAATGAAGCTGTGCAAACGAAGGTCTTTATTTGCCTTCCGATACGATACGTCTCACCTGCTTGCAATTTGCAAATAGCTGTCACTAATTGGCTACTGGAAGGGAAAATACCCACCTGAGTAGGCCAGCTGGAAGGAAGAAATAATAATTTAGCCTGAATGTGGCTGAGGTTCCCTCGTTCTGAAGCTGGGACTTTTATGTCCTTGTCTATTTTCTAAGGCCTTCATAGGACCTGGTGATTTTATAAGCAGAAATGGGCCTCTTCCTCTGATGTCCTTAGATACAGAGCATGCTGCAGGGGAATTCACTCAATTCCCCCTTACCTCACATTAGGAATTAATTGATGGCTCTAGACCTTAAGAATTTAAAAGTATTTTAGATTGAATATTGAGTCGTGATTTTTTTAGTTCCCCAGTAAAGATATGTTAATGATTCTGGAAGTTCAAGTTTAGGATTAAGTAATTTTCATTAAAAAAATATGTACTGAGTGGAAGATAAACTCTGAACGGGAGGAATAAGTCTAGAGATTCGTTGTAAAACATGCTGACTATAAATAACAGTGCATTGTGTACTTGAAAATTGCCAAAAGAGTAGATAAATGTCGTCACCAAAAAAGGGATCAATGAGAATGGAGTACTATATTAATTAGCCTGATTTAATTATTTAACAAAGTATGCATATATCAAACTACCACAATGTAGTAACCACAAATGTGTGAAGATTTTCTTTGTCAATGAAAACTTTAAACATGTGCTTCTCTGAGAAATGATTTTCTTAAGTTTCCAAATAGAAAAAAATATTACTGAATGAGAACACTGTCCGCTTATTTTCCAGTTTGGCTGTGTAAATAAGAGATAGCAATAGTTAGCTTGAACTGCAATCTTTATTTTTCCCTTAGCTTATTCTGAGGAAGCGTGCCATGTCCAGAGAAAGGGAGTGAGCCAGCCTCCTTCATTAAGGTGATTAAAATTGGCATGGCCTCTGGATGCCTGTGGTTTGTTCTTCCCAGAAGAAATAAATGAAAGAGTGTTTCATAAAGAAGGAACACACTTATTCCTTTCTGAGCTCATTTTGTTTCTATCTCAATAAAAAGTTACCTGGAATCTGTGCTTTTCTTCAATTACCTTGCAAATGGAGAGGGTGGTGTCAGGTCTGGAGTTTAGATTAGGAAGGGAAGAATCAGAAATGCACTTTCCTTTGTGTCTTTTGGTTTCCTTCTCTTTCCCCTCTTTTCTAAGATGTGGCTCTCAGGTTTCTTTGAGAAAATTCTTTCCGTCACTGAGACCTTCATTTCCTTGACCTCTCAGGAGCTACAAGGAAGGGCTCGTTTGCAGACTTCACCAGTGGAGGCGCCGATCTGCTCGCCCTTTTCCCCCAGCTCGCAGTCCTCTGTGTACTGGGAAGAACACATCCTAAATGTGTTCCTGAGCATCTCAAAATGGCAACACCTGCAGTGGCAGAGAACTTTTCTGGAACCACCGCCGTGGTTGCAGCTGTTGACCTAAGAAGCTGTCTGAGCTAGAGCAGCACTTAGACACCACGCTCCTCATGACTGCCAGCTCTGAATCCCTTGTATTAGAAGTGCTCCATTTTCTAACAAAATAAATCAAACTTCAGAGTGAAGGAGAGTGCTGAACCTTTCCCAAATTTTCCACTCCCAGCCAAGTCCTTGGGAAAGCTAATGAGTGAGGAGGTGCTTTGCAAAGTCATGCCTGCAATAAAAAAAAAAAAAAAAAAAAAAAAGGAATCAATAAATAAACCGATCTTTCAGTGGAAGAGAAGTCTGAAATTAAAAATAGAAGTTTTATGGTTGTGAAATGTCCCAGAAACAATGCATTTGACACTGGGTGCACAGAAAGACAATGTAACAGGGCCACTTTGAGAGATACTCAGCACCGCGGACAGCGCCCTCACAGGCCCACAGAAGGAAGTGGCAAGCTCTCAACCTTACTCTGCTCTTCCTTTTGCAGGGCTGGGGCCAGAAATCAGGGTCTCCCACGTGCAGTGTGATGTTGTAGCACTAATAGGTATCTCAAGCCTGTCTTTTTATGCAGCAAGACATACAGTAGAAACCTCTACAGAGTTAGTATAACCTGGAAGCAAGACTCTAGGGCTGCTCTTGTCCACCACAGACTTCACCTCTTCTCTGCATAAAGAACAGAAAAAATGGGAAAATGTAGCATTCATTTCCTGATGACACTGTCTTATGTCTTGGGAGTTGAAAACCAGGTGCCACATTATTATTTTTAGCTGTGCATCCCGCATGGGTTGACAGATGCAGCCTCTTTCAGTAGGCTGCCCTGAGACACCAGCTTAGATGCCCATTCTCCCATCAAGCTGACCCAACATGGACGGATGCTGAGTCTCCCTGAGTTTCAGCTTCCTCATTTGTCAGATGAGGAAAATGCCTACTTCATAACAGTGTAAACAAGCAAATAATATTGTATGTGCAGTATTGTCTCACAGTGTCAAATGCCTTGTTCTTATATAGCACAAACAGATTCCCACAGTAATTGGCTGTTATTATTCATGTTCTCTTTGGATTGCAAACATGATCCCAACTGGGCTCCTCTTTCTAAAGAGATAAGAGTCATGAAGATATCGCATTTAAAGCCTCTCTGGCTTCTATTTGAGAAAATATGCTTTTTCTTCCTTTTTTAAGGAAGTTCCTTCAAAAACATTTAAAGAAGCATGCTAGTTGACTAAAGCAGAATATAAACCTTTCAGTCCAGGGTATATATACTAATATATGGTACATATTGTATATAGTACATATATGTGAGATTATTGTTCATAAAATAATAAAGCTACTTGTACTACTAATTACTGTTAGTCCAGTGAAAGGAATAGTTAGTGTTTATATTGTTAGATTAACTCTTACTTATTTATATTGGTAATCTGAGCAATTATTTTGAATATAATAAAATATAATGTAATGATCATTGTTGAGAAAAGAGACAACACCCACTGCCCCTCTATCCTTGAGAGAACTTTGAAAAGCTGCTCTGAGCTACATAGGAAGGGAGAAGACCCTGTCCATCACTTCTCTCTGATCTCCACAATCTCTCTCCAGAGGAACCCAGGTGCCTAGCCCATTCCCCTAAGGCATGAGATGGGCATCCAGTATAGGAATTGCCTAGGAAATGGCAACAAGCTCTTACAGAACTCAGGATAAATCCACTGAAATAAGGGGGGACCCTGCACACAAACTGCTAATTTATTATTGGTTCTGTTCCATAACTGTAGACTTTGCCCCTATAACATAAAGTATAAAATTAATAGTTCCCACAGTTTGTTAATTTCTAAATTGTGCTTGATGCTGTCATTATTGTTAATTGTACTAATGTGGCTAGGATCTCACACCCGTTATAATCAG
>PVKN010008344.1:0-25273 GCA_004027915.1 Capromys pilorides
ATGTGTAGAAACTTTTCAAAAAGATGTGATTTCAGTTATTGATTCTTTGAAGTATCTCCTGTGCAGTTCGATTTTTTTCATGAACTCTTTATCCCTATCTGTGCCTTAAGGTTTCTACCTACTTTCTGCTCCAGAAGATTTTTTCCAGCACCATTTATTGAAGAGGCTGTCTTTCTTCCATTGAACATGTTCAGCCCCAGATAAGATGACTGTGTTTGTAGTTGTGTCCGCATCTTCTTTGCTTTTTCATTACATGAATTAACCCATTTATTATAGGCTAGGGATGTCTCAGATAGGAAAAGCTTCTACTGGTCTTTCAATTCCTTTAGTCTTCTGTTGGCTGACCTGAGTGTGACCACAGAAGTTGTACCGTAGGTCCAGGTGCCACCAGCCACAGTTTTCATTCAGGAACCACAGTGCCAGATCCCCACAGCCCACCTCTTCATCTTGGTCTTGCCACAGAAGGAGCGGCTATACTTGGCGTGCTGGCTGGTTTCAATCTTTGTGACCATTTTCCGGGGTCAAGTACCGTAGCGACTCCCGTATTTACTGACGATGCCGACCTTTTTGGTGCACTTAGGCGTGCACCGTGGGAAGGCCCAGACGCAGAGAGGCGTCTCCGTCTTCTAATATGTTCCATTGACCCGCAGGTCTGCTTTTTGCCAGTAACAAGCAGATTTTATCATAGTCGCTTTTAAATATAATTTTAAGTCAGGAATTATGATTTCTCCTGCCTTTCTTTTGCTGCCCAAGATTGCTTTTGCTATTCTAGGTCACTTCTGGTTCCAGATGAATTTTAGGAATGTTTTTTCTATGTCTGTGAGATATACTAATAGTATTTTAATCAGGTTTGCCTTGAATCTGTATAAAAGTTTGGGGGGATATGACCATTTTCACAATGTCAGTTCTTCCTAGCAGGAACAAGGAATATCTGTCCATTTTCTGAAATCTTGTTTGATCTCTTTTTTCAGAGCATTGTAATTTTTATTGTGTAAATCTTTTATTTCTTTTGTGAGATTGATTCCTAAGTATTTCAACTTTTAGGTGTCCTTGTGATTTCTCTCTCAGTGTGTTTGTTGTTTGTGTATACAAATGCTACTGATTTTTGAATGTTGACTTTGTATCCTGCTACACTAGTCAATTTGGTTATTAAATCTACAAGTCTCTTAGAGTATTTGGGATCTTCTACAGAGAGTATTATGTCATCTGCAAATAATAATAATAATAATAATAATAATAATAACTTTATCCTTTTCAGTCATTTTTCCTTTTATTACTCTGGCTAATGTTTCTAGAACTATATTGAACAGGAGTGGTGGCGTTGGGGATACTTGTGTTGTTACTGATTTTAAAGTGAAGACTTTCAGTTTTTGTTCATTTGTGTGATATTGGCTGTTGGTTTGTCATAGATGGCTTTAGAGACCATGTATTTGAATTTTCTGTAGGGTATTTATTTATTTGTTTATTTATTTTATGATGAATGAGTGTTAGACTTTGTTAGAATCTTTTTTTGCATCTATTGAAGGGATCGTGTGCTTTTGCCTTTGGTTGTGTGGATGTGGTACACTACATTTATGGATTTGTGTATATTACACTACCCCTGCACTCCTGGGATGAATCCCACTTGGTCATGATGTGGAATCTTCTTGATGATTTGCTGCATTCTGTTTGTTAGTATTTTATTGAGGGTTTTTGCATCTATATTCATTAAGCAGATTGGCTTGTAGTTTTCTTTTTTGGTTGGGTCCTCTTATTTTGGTATTAGAGTAATACCTGCTTCCAGGAATGAGGAAACACTCATACAATTATAGTTTTTCTAAATAATTGGAGAATTATATTTGCATTTGGTTTCCTTGTGAAAGGATTGCAGTAACTGTTTCGTGCTGGGTCAGGCACTCCTGAGTGCAGCTCCCAGCTTGGAGGCAGGGTGCATGCTGAAGGGCTGCCCAGTTCTGGGGCTAGATCCTGGCCTTGTGCTCCTGCGCCAGTGACCACCCAGCTGACAGACCCTCAGTGGTAGTATAGACTATGGGATACTGGTTAGGAGGATGCGGTAGTGTCTGGGAATGCTGCTGTCTTTAGACTCCTGCCCCTAGATGCCAGGACATGCTCCCATCTTCCTCTCAAACCTTGGTAGGTGTCTGGAGGAATAGCAGAGCTAGCCATGTGCACATAAGCAAACTTTGCTACTTGAGCTAGTGAGCAAGGCCTGGGGACCCTGACCTTCAGAAAAGCCCTGCAGGTTCCTGTGATTGTGTTAGGTTTTACTTATTTATTATTATTATTATTATTATTATTATTATTATTATTGTTTTTTTGAGACAGGGTCTCGCTATGCAATTCAGGCTGGCTTTGAGCTCACTTTTGTAGCCTAGGCTGATCTCGAACTCGCACTGATTCTCCTGCCTCAGCCTCCCAAGTGCTGGGATTACAGGCATGCGCCACCATGCCTAGCCTTTGTGTTAGGTTTTAAAAGGCCCTTGGACAGCCATCAGCTCCAGGGTCCATGTGATTGCAGCCGGGAGGAATCTGGGAGGAGAGAAAGCTGATTTTAGGGGGTGTCTGCTTTGTGGACCAGAGTCCTCACATTCAAAGCTGCAGCCCCCTTCCTTGCTGGCTGTCTGTGTGTGCTGATCGCTGCCCTCGCCATGGCTGCTCCAGGGAGTCTACCAGGCCCGCTCCTGCTGCTCCTCCAGGTTGCGCTCATGTTTCCTGGCTTAGTTATCAGCCCTTGGCCTACTGGGGACTCTCTGGGGGCCTCAGCTGCTCTCCATTCACTTGTGAGAGCCGTGCCTGGCTTGCAGTTCCATTCAGAGCCTAGTGCTGGGAGCCAGGCACACTGAGCGGTCCCTGCCTGGAGGGAGGAGGTGGGCTGAGGCTGCCCCCAGAGCCCTGAAGCGCCAGGGCAGGCGAGGGCGCCCACTGCAATTCTAGGTCATTTCCTTTCACTTGTGTGTGGAGCTTGGAGTTTTTAAAAAATTCACATTTGAAGGCATGATTCAAGGTTTTCTGATTTGTGCAGGTATTAGTTGCCTTGCAAGATAATTAAAAATAAATAAAATGATCTATAATTAGCTCCTTAACCCATCAGTTAATGGATGCTTTAAAGATCATTCATACCTCAGTGTAGTGGATGCCGGTGCTGTCATTTGCCTAGCAGCTCACTGTCCTGGACCGGATCAGTGTTTACCTCCTTACCACGTGTGCACTCCAGCAGTCTGGCCCGGTTGTTGCACTGTAATTGCATCAAAGCATGGCATAAAAGCTAAAAGTACAGTTGTTATCACCCAGTGCTTTTACCAAAGCATTGTTTTCTTGCCCAAGTACAGACAGCAAACAGAGCTGGAGTAAGGGGCCTCTGA
The DNA here is from genome assembly GCA_004027915.1 of Capromys pilorides. Lineage (NCBI taxonomy): Eukaryota > Metazoa > Chordata > Mammalia > Rodentia > Capromyidae > Capromys > Capromys pilorides. The sequence goes on from PVKN010008344.1 coordinate 3,363, forward strand.
TTTCTGAGACGGTACTGAAGCTTTTAAAGGAAGAATTGGCAGAGTGTGGAGAGGAGAGAATAAATTAACAACTGTTGACCCCAGCTTCTGGTACTTTCTGTTTTATTTTACTGGGTAATGGAAAAGACTGGGAAGCGGAGTCACATGCGCAGTTCACAAGATCACTTTTCTAGTAGCATTGGGAATTCACAAGATTCGTGGGCAGAGTGCTACAGTAAGCTGAGGCAAGTGGGCCGTGGGCCTGGGTGCTGAGTGTGGAGCCTGGCTAGGTAGGAGGGGCTGATGCTTTGCAGCGCGTCTTCTGGTGGTCAGGGCTTTACTTTAGCTGCCGAGTGTCTGGGGCCTGCCCCTACTCCCAGGGGACAGCTCTTTCTCCCTGCTGCTTCTTTTCTGGTAGCTGCTGGTGAGTGACAGGTGGCCTTGCCGCACAAGCACCCCTGCCCCGAGACCTGGGGGAAGCGCCCACACAGGCGGAGCTGCGGTGGGCTCCTGCTCCAAGGGGACTGCTCGCCTCCCGTGGTTTCCTTGACCCACCCCTGTATGGGGTTATGGCTGCTGCCCCTGCCCCCTGTCTTTGCCTCCTTTACTGTCACAGTGCCCCTGTCTGCCTGTCCTTTGGTCGATTATAAACAAGTCATCTTTAGACATAAAAACAACCGCGGTTGAAGCAGCCAGCATGGCTGCACCTGGCCTGTGTCGGCCAGTGGCCATTGCTGGTGTCTAGGATCTGGCTCCGTCACGGATCGTGGGGCTTGCTGGGTCCTTGTTCTGCACTACAGCAAACCCCTTCTATGGCCAGATCTGAGCGGTGGGAAGCTCTGCTCCTGGTGCTGGCCAGACGCCCACCTGCCAGGGCTCCAGGATTTGGTGAGGAGGAGGGGCAGCCCCAAGGCCTGCATTGACTCTGCATCTGCAGAAGCCTTCCTGGGAAGTTCCTGAAGGGCTCTGCCAGGCTTCCCTGCCACTCCGTGAAGCCAGCTATCTGTCCCAGGCCGGTCCACCAGCCTTCGTGACGGCCTATGTTGGGAAAAGTCACACTGCAGGCTGGAGAGCGGCAGTACCATCCCAGGCCTCTTGGATCCTCATCACTTCCTGCTGGTTCTGAGGTGCCCTTTGTGGAGCCTGTGACGGTGGAGTACTGTGCCATCCTGGCGTCAAGTGGCGTCCTTGTGTGGAGCTGGAGCTGCAGTTGAGCTCTGAGAGGTTGATGGTGGAGTTGTCTGTGGGCCACGAGATTGGCGTGGTTTTCCTGCAGGCATCTCCTCAGCCTTGTAGGTCTCTGGAGGTTGCCTTGAGAGAGACATAAACTGACTTCCTCTTTTTTGTTGAGGAGCTGAAATCATTAAAAGTTTCTTTCTTTTTTTTTTTTTTTTCTATATTTAGGGCAGGGTCTACAGGATCTCACTATGTACATCTGTACATCGGACTTGTAGTGATTCTCCTGTTTTCAGGTGCATGCTACCATGCCTAGTCTCAGTGGGTGTCTCAGTGTGCCCTGGGGGGTGGTGGTGGGGCTGGTGTGGCACAGTGGGGATCGAACCCTGGCCACTGTGTCCTGCCTAAGCAGGTGCTTTAGTCTGCTGAACTATCAGGCCAGCCCTTAAAAGTCCTTGGTGTGATTCTATGGAAAACTTTTGCAGACCTGAAGATGTATCCCCAGTGCTAGATGCTTACAGAGGAAAGGGTGTTGACCACTTGGTGCTGGTGACCAGGCACAGATGACAGTGTCACTTATTGTGGGCTATAGTTGCCCCCTGTGTCAGTGGGTTCAATATCTATAGAGTCAGCCACATGCAGATGGAAAATGCTCAGAAAAGAAACTGCCTGTCCTGAATACACACAGACTGTTTCTTGCCATTGTTCTCTGATTGAGTGTAGAGCTGTTCACAGAGCACTGTGCTGGGTATTATGGGTAACGTAGAGATGGTCTGGTGTGTGAGGATGCAGGAAAGCGCCCTGCAAGCACTGGGCTGTCTCACACGCTGCCTGGGATGCGCCAGGGTCCCAGAACCTTTCTGTACCACAACCAGGATGTTTGGATGCTGTCATGAACTTATGTACCGTTTCCCAAAGATGGCAAAGGCTGTTAGCGACTGGTAAAATAATACCAAACAGTATGTGCTGTTTACATTTTTTGTTAAATGTTCTTTAGATTCTGATGACATCAAGATGGCCAGTGTGGGGTGAAATACTATCCTGTTTAGGGGCTATAGATAGCATGACAAGGTGGTAAGGGGTACAGCCCAGGAGAACCTAGTTTATTCTGCAGGGTGTCAATCATTGACCTGCAGCACGTACTCTCTAGGGTTCTGTCCTTGTGCATGGAGCCATATGTCCTTTCCTCCCTGGGGTGTCTTTCTGGGTGCATGTGGCCTCCATTAGCCAGTCAGGGCACAGGACGCTGGAGGACTGGGCTGAGGGTCCATACCCCCCAGAAGATTTTCTAGGATGGCTGTTGTCCTACAGTTCTCTTTTCGACCTGAAGTTGGCCTCACCCCTCAAGGGCCCACAGGGTTGGAGCAGGAGTCAATCATGGTGCTTTGGGTCAGCCTACGCCTGACACTGATGTGGGTTAGGCTGTTCTGTGTCCAGCTCCATCTGCAGGGTACTCAGGCCTCGCCCTGAGTCTGTAGTTGCTTCTGGAGTCCTGTGGTGCCTTGGTGGTCCTGCTTGCTCAAGGCAGGCCCTGGGGTTTGCCCAAACCTCTTGCTCAGCACCGTCCCCCCCAAGCAGCACTGCCAGGCAGGCAGTCCCAGCCCAGTATTTATCCTGCTGCGAGAACGTGCGGTGGCCTTTATCACCTAGTGTTTTGTTACAGGCATTGCAGGAGGCTGCTGTGTGGGTCCCATTCACCACCAGCTTCAGACAGGAACGGCAGTAGGCGTTTCCTTACTGATAGGATACAGTGCTGATGTCGGAGGCCCCGGCGCCCTGACACACGGACAGGCTGTAGTTCTGTTGTTAGAGATGCCTGTCGTCTGTGCAGAAGTGAGCAGACATCCAACCAGGCTCTGTGGGTGGGCAGTGTCTGTGTGGACTGCAGGATGTGTCACCCTGCAGGCTCCCCAGAGTGCAAGCAGGTGGCGGAGAGACTGCTTCCATTGTTACAATTTCAGACATGCAGTCCTGGAGAAGAGATCCACTGTGCACTGCAAGTGGGACCTGGAGTGACAGTTTGGCACATTGTGGCGCTCTGCTTATAGACATTTTAATGGGCTAAATTTGTGGGGCTGTTGATCGAGTGTGTCAGCATTCTACCTTTTGTGTTTCCATACCTTCAGGCCGTTGTGTCTTTGTTAGCAGGTCTCTAAGTTTATATGCACTGCCATCTGCAGTGCAGCACCTGGGGTGCTGAACTGGTGGGGCTGACCCTGGTGAGGAGGCTGGCTGCTCACAGGCTGGTCCCACGGAGAGCCCTGCAGGGCCGTGACTCAGGGCCGTGTGGACCACCACCGGGCACCATGCTCACGGGAGAAGCCTCCTGGCTGCTGTGCTCAGTCAGGAGATGTTGGAGCCTGGTAACTGTCACCCGCGACTGCAGCCTGACCAGTGGAGCTGATGGGCAGGGCAGGCAGGTGCCTGCAGGAGTTGTTAGAGAAATTCTACTTCAGAAACCAGCAGTGTGGTGTGTTTTGGAAAAATGACATCATTTCAGTGTTGCATGAGTTATTACCTTTCTGGGTCTGTTAAGCTACTTGTGGCTGTCTGCACTGGGCATATGTATCCCCTCCTTTATGCAAACTGTTACCGTAGCTAGTGTAGCTGTTGAGCTGAGGCTCCTGCATGGGGTTAGGGTCCCGCCCTCAGTGACCTGCCATCCTGCACCAAATGTGTTGGACAGCCTCTCCCTCGCTCATAGATGCACCTCTCTCATTTTCCTGTTGTAAACCGTAGAAGTGATTGTTTTGATTCCCTGTGTTCATGGTGCCAGGCTGTGTGTAGTTTCGTCTACCACCGTATATTTCTGGTAGAGGAAAAAAGCTGGATTATAAGCGGCCTGTGATGTTCTAGGGCACATGGACCTCACACACTGGAAAGCATGTCCTATTGAGTTATAACTCTAGCGTGTCCTATTTTCTGTCCACTAGCCTTCACGAAGAGATCATTGATTTTTATAACTTCATGTCCCCCTGTCCTGAGGAAGCAGCCATGAGAAGAGAGGTGGTGAAGCGGATCGAGACTGTGGTGAAAGATCTGTGGCCCACCGCTGATGTGAGTCTCCACGTTTCCCTTGCCCCTCTGCACTGCTGGGTTTGCCCTTAGCCTCTCAGGAGTGAACAGCCCCAGGCCCTGCCTGTGCGGCCCCTGCTGAGTTGACAGGCCTCTGCAGACCCCAGCCACCTTGACCTAAGGTGTGAGTAATCTCGTTTTACATCTCCTACCCTCGCCCCCATGCCTAGCAGCGTAGGATATGTTGTAACTGGAAGGATTTCCTCCCACCTCGAAGTCCTGAGTGGTGCTTGAGCTGCCAGTCCTAGGCATTTGGAACATGTACTGTGGGCACCATGAACCGTGCCCTCTGCCTGGGAGCCTCCTGTCTTCTTGCTGAGGAGCCAGCCTGTGCAAGCGCCAGTGATCTGAGCTGACCAAGCCCTTACTGCTAAGGGGTGCGAGTGCTCTCAGGCTGCATGGCAACCTAACTTCCTGTCCTTGGTTACCAGGGACACAGGCTTCCCTGTGAACCTCAGTACCAGGACAGAGTCCTGCTCTATATAGTGGCTGCTTGAGGAATTATTGGAGGATTTGAAACTGGCTCTGAGAAATACTTGGCTCAGGGAGAGTATCAGATGGAGGCAGTAATGGTTTCACTCTGAGTTTTAAACTCTCTTTGTGGGGTTGGCTTTCAGAGATGAAGGGGATATTTAGTTATTTGCATAGTTTGCACCTGTCTCACCTCTGCACTCCTTTGCCCGGTGTCCCAGTGATTTTCCTGGTACTGGAGGGTGCAGCAAGGCTCCAGTAGCGAGGCTAATGGGATTGCATGCTTGAGCTGTGGCCGTGTTCTAAGACAGCCATGCTTTCTTCCAGGTACAGATATTTGGCAGCTTCAGCACAGGTCTTTATCTTCCTACCAGGTGAGTGCTGGGTCCCTGCACAGGTGGCGTCTGCCAAGTGGGGCAGGCGCTTGGTGATCAGTCTGAGGTGCAGAGGCCAGCAAGAGGAAGAAACTCAAGGATGGGAAATTTGGTAGAAAGTAAGTTTTAGTTTGGTGCTATGGAAATAATTCGATTGCCTTACAGTTTTCCTCATGCACTCACTTTATTGGGGTTCAGAAATGCCAGAACAGAATGAGATGACAAATGGAAGAATTTTTTTAGTCTGTTTCCTGCTACTATAATAAAATATTGCAGCCTGGGTAGATTGTGAACAGTAGAAGCTTATTTGGCTCAGATTCTTCAGGATGTAAGATATGAGATCTAGGGACCAGAAATGGCCTTCTTGCTGTGTTGTGTCGTAGTGGACATAAAATGATGTTCTAACATCCTACAGTGACATTGCCATATGTAAGAGAGAACAAGCAGGCTGGGGAGATGGCTCAGCGGCCTAAGCTCCTGCCTGGCAGGCGCCTGGAGTTTGATCCCTGGTACTGCATGCCATGCCAGCCCAGGAACTCCAGGTGTACTGAGCTGGCTGCTGAAACCCGGGGTGGTGGTGCACACCTGTAATCCCAGTGCTGGGGGGCTAGGACAAGAGGATCACTATGAGTCTGAGCTGCATAGTGAGACCCTGTACTAAATAAATAAACAGCTGTGAGCGAATGAGCACGAGTAAGCATTAGCGCCTGCTCTGTAGGCTCGTGCAGTCCTCACTTAGCAGCCTGGATCTACTGAGAAGCAGAGCCCCGGGGCCCTGAGCGGCGCTGAAGACCCAGCCTCAGCCCTGCGCCGGGCAGTCATCTCGCTGTGTGAGCCTTGGAGTGGTCTCTTCAGACCATCCCAGGACCATGCAGAGTAAATGCAGTGGAGAAGGGTCTGCTGACGCTGGGATAGCTTGGGAAATTTGATTTTATGAAGTTTTAACGAGGATTAAAAAATAATGTTTAAATAATACCTTTTTGAGAATTCTTATATGATAGAAAAAATGTGCAGTTTGTAGTCTAAAATGAGGCTCTAGTGTTCTCCATGCAGGACCCTGGCCAGCCACATGTAGCTCATGTAAGTCATGCATCCATGTTTCTGGGGATCCTCAGCGTCTAGCGTGTGGAGGCCGAGGCAGCCGTGAGGTCGGGGTTTGGCAGTTCGCAGTGTTGGTCGCAGGAGAGCCAGGTGCTGGACAGATTGTGAGCTGGTGTGGGGAACACAGACCTGAGAGCCAGGAAAGGAGTGAGGCTTAGCTTGCAGGGCAGCATTTTTGTTTTAGACCTTACCCTCTGCCCAGTGCTGCTGGGAAAATCTTTCAGCTGGTTGCTGGAGTCCTTAAGCTGTACTGCACCTCCCTAAGAGGACGGAGCTGGGCAGCCGGAGGAGGCCATGTGCGCACGCGGGTAGCTCCCATGCGTAGGTCACCGCGCAGAGAGATGAGCAGCACTTGACCTGGACCCTTTGCTCCCCCAGTGACATAGATCTTGTGGTCTTTGGAAAATGGGAGCGTCCTCCTCTGCAGCTGCTGGAGCAAGCCCTGCGGAAGCACAATGTGGCGGAGCCGTGTTCCATCAAAGTTCTTGACAAAGCCACAGTGAGTGTTGGACTTGTCCCCACCAGCACACAGCCTCACTTTGATGTGTCCTAGCGACTGGGTGGCCCTGGCTGGTGGCAGTCACTGGCTTTGCTTGTGCAGTTTCTGCTGCTGCTGCTGCTGCTATAAAATATACTTGTTACTCCTCAAGATTCTCAGCACATTCATGACAGTCTATAGGGCTGGAATCTTCACCCATTGATGGGTGGCAGGAGCAGATTTCCGCTTGCCAGGATTTTCTTAGGAGTTCTGTGGTCCTCTTGCTGTACAGCGTGAGTCCGCCCTGCTGCCCTGGCAGGCAGATGTGGTTACACTGGCAGCCGATGTCTCCAACCCTCTGACCCTGCTGTCTTTCCTTTGCCTATTCCTGTTTCAAACAAGTGAATGAACACAAAGCTTCCGGACAGGAGAGCAGTGGCCAGGGCTTGGTGCAGGTTTCCTCATTTAGATGCAGCACAATTAGACAGAGACCTGATTTGCTGGATTCCAGAAGCACCCTGTGGAGTTGCCGTAGCAGCCCTTGGTCCTAGTGATCTCACTGCTGTGGCGCGGAGTCCTCGTTCCTTTGTCGTCTGTGCATGTTCTCTTCTCCACTGGGCCCCTCCCTCAGTGATGTCTCCCCTGCTGGGTTCACGGTGTGGTCTGTTGAAACAACCACTCCAAGCCATGTCCTACGGTGTTGCTGCTCTTCTCTGGAATCTGAGCGTGTGCTTTAGCTTTTTGAAAACGTTCTACCAACTAGAAGCTGGGGGACTGTCCCAGGCACATTTGGTGAGGCTTCTGCTTGGGTGCGTATGTGGGCTGGCCTTGCTGCCTGATCCTCTTCCTAAGGATGCCTGTTCCTTCTGTTCGTCGGAGCAGCTTGCAGGTGGACAGAGCGTGCGCACTGCTGTGTGAGCGCCAGGGCTGCAGTGCACCTTTCATTAATATCTTGCAAAGGCCTCTTGGTGATGTGGGGTCCATGCTCTCTGAGCTCTTCTAAAAGCTATGCACAGCTAACTCTGGAAGCATTTTGGTGCCTGACTGTGAAACTTGCTGCATATTGAAACAGTGCTTTAAATTAAATCTTCACAGGTACCGATAATAAAACTCACGGACCAGGAGACTGAAGTTAAAGTTGACATCAGCTTTAACATGGAGACTGGCGTCCGGGCAGCTGAGTTCATCAAGAACTATATGAAGGTACTGGTGTTGACATGCGTACATCGTATAGACAGGACCTTGAGCTAGGCTCCTGGTGGCTTTAAAGGAGCATCAGAAACTCCTGGCCTGGTTGTGGAAGCCGCTGGTGATGCAGACCCCACATGGGCATGTTTATCTCCCAGTACAGTTTGTGTGGACGCCAGAAAGTACTTCACTGGTGTTCTGGTCTGCTTTTCTTGAGTACCTCATCCTGAGCTGGCGCCTGGCTGCTGAGCATTGCGGAACGATCTCTGTAGTCATTTCACAGGATCTACTCTCAGCTTCATGTGTTCCTCCTGCCGGTCCTGTGGGATCCTTTAGGAGATCGAGTCTTGGCCGTGTAACTCAGATCAGTCCCTTTGGAGACCAACGGACTGTGGGTGCCACAGCTCACATGACGCCAAGCTGATGAGCTTGGGCTCCTCCCTCTGGACCACCCCCTGGGGTCTGGGCCTGTTTCGCCCCCATGCCCAGGGCCTGGGTGGGCGAGCATTTCTGTTCGCAGCACACCCCGGCAAACACGGGGAGCCTCCCAAGCCCGGCCACTCTGCCCTTCTGCTCCACTCCCAGAGGGAACGCCCTGCTTGCAAGGCCCCCACCTCCACCCCCCGTGTCGCCACCTGGGCTGGTGCCCGGCAGGCTTTCACCTGCTCCTCAGGAGATGTTTCTTTTAGCCACTCAAAGGTTGATGCTGAGTGACCCAGAGCTCTGCAGTGGGTAAAGGGACAGGGGAAGCTGCTCGGTCCTGGTGTGCTGCCTGAGGTAGCCCTGAATGTGTTGACTAATCAGCGTGTCTTTTTCTTTTGGGATTCACAGAAATATTCGTTGCTGCCTTACTTGATTTTAGTATTGAAACAGTTCCTTCTGCAGAGGGACCTGAATGAGGTTTTTACAGGTGGAATTAGCTCATACAGCCTCATTTTAATGGCCATCAGCTTTCTACAGGTACGCTCGCTGTCTCTTGGGGCTGCTGGGAAGAGGGCGGGTGGAAGAGTGGCCTCCTGGGGAGTCCTGGCTGGCTGCTTCTGGGTGCAGTGAACCTCCTGTCCCTCCTTAGTGCTCTCCTCACGTGGCAGCGTGAGGTTGGCATCTGGGTTATGTCGTAGAGCCTCTGGGCCAGCACTCCTGTCCTGTTGCTCTGTGCGGTTCATTTCTGTTGCTGACATACTGTCTGGTACAAGGCAGTCCTGGGCTCTGGTGTCATGGGATACCTGTTTGAACTAAAGAAGTCTTTACATTGAGAAGAAGGTGTTCCGTTTCTTTAGGGACAAGAAGCTTTTTTGGGGGGGGCAGTGGGCTCTTCTCTGTGAATTATACTGAAAATAGTTCAGACCCCAGTGTCATACTTCTTTTTGGGGTCTGTGCAGCCCGCCTGTGCCCCGCAAAGGCTGTCTTGTTCTGTGTAACTTGCACACTCTCGTTATGGCTTAGGAAGGGTGGGAACCCGGTGTGGGGCCATCTCTCCAGGGTTTGCTTCAATTAAAAGGCAAGGAATAAGGGATGCGGCGGATGCACACGGCAGAAGGCTGTGTGCCCCTGTGGGTTACGTAAGCGCGTCCTCAGAAGCCGAGATGCCCTGAGCTGGGAATGCGGGTGACTTGGGATGCGTCTGCCAGTGGAGCTGGGTCTCTGTCCTCAGGACTGACCACAGGGTGAGGCTGGCGCTGTGCAGGGACTCTGCGCTGCCCTGACGGGGCTCTGCGTCTGCCAGCCTTGCCGAGGCCACAGGCCCTGTGTGGGTCCTGTGTGTTGGACGTGTTGAGTGTGACTGAGAAGCTGCATGTTAACCAGCTGGTTTAATCCAGTTAAGCAACAGAGCTGCATGTGAACGGCCCAGGTCTGCATGGCTGAGGACATGTGTGTGAAGTCAGCGTGGTCATTTAGTTCAGTGAGGCGTGAAGAAGGCGTGCAGCAGAAGGGCGAGGCTCCTCCGTGTGACCAGCCGCAAGTGCCTTTGGGGCTAACGCCTGGGTCTGTGGAGCTCGTCGGTCTCCTGCTGCCACCTATCGGTCACATTTGAGATTGGCTGCCATCTAAGATCACTTCTGCCGTCCAGGAGACTGAAGCGTGCAGAGCAGGGTCGACTGACGTGGTGTAGAATATCTGGCCACCTCTGGCCAGTCGGACGTGTGCGTGTGTCGGGAGCTGCTGTGCACATTACCGGCTGTAAGACTTCACAGGAACACTCAGCTGCTTGCTTCCTTGGAACACTCATTATGGACGGTGACAGTCCGTGTTTTGCTGGTGCCTGCAGACTGTCAGCCGGGCTCCCTTAGGCCTGTCGCTTAGTGTGGTCCCTGTGAGGGGGAGCAGTGCTGTCATGTGTGTCCCCTGTAGGACAGGACTTGGATCTGTGCAAACCATGCCCGCATTGCTTTTACAGTTGCATCCAAGAATTGATGCCCGGAAAGCTGATGAAAACCTTGGAATGCTTCTTGTAGAATTTTTTGAACTATATGGAAGAAATTTTAATTACTTGAAAACTGGCATTAGAATAAAAGAAGGAGGTGCCTACATCGCCAAAGAAGAGATCATGAAAGCCATGACCAGTGGGTACAGGCCGTCCATGCTGTGCATCGAGGACCCGCTGCTGCCTGGTAAGGGCCAGCAGGCAGGCACGGGGCCCGCGGGGAGGCTGAGTTGGGCCTGGTGCCCAGGGCGAGCCTCTGTTCTGAGTCCCCTGTCTAGTTCTCCACTAGGCTTATTGAATTGGAAATCAGAGGAGAAAGGTCGTGGCTTTCATGTTACGGAGTGTTACCTATTGGCTGTGAAGTCCACACTTCCCAGGAGGGGGCAGCCTGGAAGGCCGCGGGGTGCGCGCCTGCCCTGTGTGCGTGTGCCAGTCTCCCAGCTTCTGCTGTGTTGGTGTGGACGTTGTTGCTGTCACCTCATGAGCGACACTGCACGCCACAGCACAGGCCTGCAGCGTGGGTGGGGTTGCGCAGTGTCTCCAGCCCATCTGCTGCAGGCACAGGTTCCATCCTTGAGAGTGGCCCCCGCGGGAGCTCCAAGTCGGGCTCAGGATTGGGTGCATGGATTGAGGCTCAATACCTTTGCCAAGTTAATGAAACCACGTTGTATAAATTTTTATTTAACTTACATTTCACTAATGATAGTGGAGCTCAGCACACTGATATTTATTAGTCTCACATGTTTACTGAGCTTCTGTTAGGTGAGATGCAGTTCTTACTGTTGGTGACAGAATCCGTGGCAGAAGGACAGAGGCAGCGAAGACCAGCTCCAGGCGCTGGTCTGTGCACTGTCCTCAGGGGTGTGCTAAGAGACTTCTTGCACACATACTATGTTTTCTCATCCTGATTTTTTTATTTGCGTTTGATACTCTTATTATTCTATTACTATGTATTTTTTGTATTAATATCTGCAAATTTAATCATTTTATTTTGTGGCTTCTATGGTATGAGATGCGTATCCTAAAATTGTTGACAGCAGATCCCATTTCGTCGTCACTTGTAGATGACATGGTTTAGGTCTTGGTTTTCCTGGTGGTGTCACCCACCCCATGTCTGTGCCCAGCCAGTCACACTGAGGTTGTCCATTGTCTCCAAGTGTCTACCTTTTTTTTTTTTTTTTTTGTGGCAGTACTGGGATTGAACTCAGGACCTTGTGTTTGCCAGGCAAGCGCTTATTCTACTGAGCTATCTCCCCAGCCCTCCAAGTGTCTACTTAAGTGTTTTTGAAACACTGTGTGGTCTGTGTGGTCACTGGGTTATATTGAAATCTAGAGGAGATCAAATTCTGTCTGTTAGAACGTGTCTCCGTACAACCCACGTCTAAGCTGAACTGTGTGGGCTGCTTTATATGTGTGTACGTTATGGTGCTCCACCTTCCCGCAGAAATCAAGCCCAGCTGCTTCACTAGTGGCTTTGCTGAGCTTCCTTTGGTTTTCTGCTTGTCCAGCTCTCTGGGACCAGAGCTCCCCCAGGCATTGGCCTCCAGACCTCCCTCTGGCAGGTTCTTCTGTGATGATGGAGCTGTAAGGCGTACCGGTGCCTCCTCTTGCCGGTGCCCATGGGTCTGGTCGGGCCATTGACTGGGGCGGGCAGCCCTGCTGGTCTGCACTGCCAGTGCCCACCTCTGTTATCATCTTACCTGATGCACTGTGCTGGTGAGGTTGGCGGATGTCAGGGTGAGGCCCTGGTGCACAGGAACATGAGGGAGAGGTTCAGCAACATCTGTATAGCGGCTCAGACCTACAGCCCATTCTGACAGCGGCCTTTCTGTTGCAGGAAACGACGTTGGTCGGAGCTCCTATGGGGCCATGCAGGTCAAGCAGGTGTTTGACTATGCCTACATTGTTCTCAGCCATGCTGTGTCCCCCCTTGCCAGGTCCTACCCCAACCGAGACTCAGAAAGGTAATGGAGGGCCTGCGTCCTCGCCCAGGTCCCCAGATCCTTGGGGTGTCAGCTGTACCCACTGGTCCCATGCCCTGCTGTGCGGGTACTCGCAGGTGTACCGCTGTGCATCAGCAAAACTGGCAGGTGTTGATACTGCAGTCATGTCTTCTTCAGGGCATTGACACTTTGTCAGGGCATGATGGAGGGGGCAGCTGGCTTTGAAAAGTTTGGGACGTACTGTCCCTCGGGCCGCCTTCTCACAGATACAGCCGCCTCTGCGTGATGCCACGCTGCCCTTCTCCTGTGCATGGCCCATACGCTGCTGTTTGGAGCCTTTATGCAGGGCGCTCTTAGGAAGCCAAAAGTGCTCTGACCCCGGGGGTATGCTGTGGCATTGGGGTGGAGGTGGTGGGGAGGCGGGAGTGGCAGGAAGGAGACAGTGGCTGTGTAGACGAGAGGGTGGTGCCTTGGGGAAGACACTTCTCTCTTGGGCCTGCACGATGGAGTTAACAGATTTCAGGCCCCCTCAGCTGTCCTCCGTGCTCATGGTGGTAGAAGTGTGCTTTTAGCTCAGGTCCAGGCCCTGCCAGGCACCACTTGCATTGTCAGCTGAGCAGTGAGAGAAGAAAGTGTCAGGCTGTGCTACCTGCGGGCGGGGGCTGGGCCGCCTCATCTACACACCAGATTTGAGCAGTCCTGTGTAGACAGACTTCTGTGCAAGTGAGCCTGCTTTTTCTATACCATGATCTCAGACTACACTGCAGCTCAGGATTGGGAGATGTAAATAGGTTGCAAAGCCCCGTTAGCCCACGTCCTCCTCCCGGGCTTGGTACTGTCGTGGGGGGAAGCAGGTGCTCCGGGCCCCAGGCTCCCCCACCCTGCTGACGTCTGATGTTGCCCTTGCAGTACATTAGGAAGAATCATCAAGGTAACTCAGGAAGTGATCGACTACCGGCGGTGGATCAAGGAGAAGTGGGGTGGCAGGGTGCACCCGCTGCCCGACCTGGGTGAGGCCCCGCTTCCTTCTGTGGCTGTTTGCCCATAGATGCCCGGGGTGCCCTCTTGTCCTTCATGGTAGGGTGTATGGACCAGGAAAGTTTCTAGGTTTTCCTGGGCAGCATTTAATTAAAAACTGTAAGCCCAAGGCCAGCCTGATCCAGCAGAAATACAGCTTGTACCACATGTGGGATGTTAAGGAATCTCATCTCGTGGCTGCGTTAGGGATGTGAGAGGCAGCAGGTGAGATTCGCCTTAATAACCGATCTTATCCAACTTAGTTGAAAGTGCTCACATTTCAACATGTAACTGTTAATGGGCTATTTATACCCTAGTTTTGTACTGTGTTGAAATCTAGTGGGTGTTTGAATTTAAAGCCCTTCCTAGCTAGAGCCCTCAGTGTCCCTCAGCAGTGATGTGACTTCCTTTTGGATTTCCCGGAAGCTGTAACGGGAGATGCCTTGCCTACCCATTGGATGTTACAAGTGTATTTGAAGTGCACATGGCCTTTATGATTAGATTAATTACATTGAGATTCAGGCCTGCCAGCAGCACTCCAGGCTTCGCTGTGCCAGGGGGTGGTGGCTATTGCCAGGGCAGCAAAGTACTTGGTGCTCACCTAGACTCTGCTTTTGACCAGACAATAGGATTAAGGTGAAAGAGCGAGGCTCCACGTGCAACGGAGAGCAGACGCAGGGCCGGGAGCCCGGCTCGCCCTACAGCCAGCGCCTGACCTTGTCGCTGTCCAGCCCCCAGCTCCTCTCTTCCGGCTCTTCTGCATCTTCTGTGTCTTCGCTGTCCGGAAGTGACATTGTGAGTGCCCTGGTTCTGCCCCTGCTCCGCGTGACCGTTGGGCTTGTGCTCTGGGGGCAGCCACTGCAGCGCGTCCTGTCGCAGTCGCTGCCTGTGTGCACGCTTCCCCAGTCAGCGTGGCCTGGGGAGCCAGCGGGCCACGCCATGTGCCACTGCCCTCGCAGCCGAGCCAGAGACTTTCTGGAATGGTTTTATAAAACTACTGAGTGGAGGCGATGCTTTGGTGTTTATTCTGTTATGGTCGGTGCTGAGTTCCAGGCAGAGTGTAGCGAGTGTGGCATGTGCTATTCAGAGGTCGGGCTCTGCAGGCTCCTCACAGCTGCCGGAGCTGCGCTCCCTGGTGTTGAGCTCTCATCTCTGTGCTGGATTGCAGGACTCGGACACACCACCCTGCACTACCCCCAGTGTCTACCAGTTCAGCCTCCAGGCGCCCACGGCTCTCGTGGCCAGCTTACCTGCTGCCCTGCCCATGCCCGGTGGCAAGCCTCAGTCCACCCCTTCCCGAGCGCTGATAATGACAACCAACAATCAGGTACGTGTGCCCGCTGGTCTTTTTTGTGTGTATATGTGTGTTTCTCCACAATCTACTATTATACATCACAATCCAAGCAATGAGAGTCTGTTGCAGCGAACAACAGCAGTAGTGGGAAAGATATCGGGAATATTTGATGGCTATGGATGTTCAGATGAGATTCGTGAACACGTCCCATGAATCAAGTTGTGCTGTGAGCCCTCCACAGTGCGTCGCAAATGGGCTTCCGTGAGCAGCACCGTAAAGCCAGGACCTTGCCCTGTTTAGCCATGTATGCTGGTCTTGATGTTCAGATAACATTAGAAGTCTAAGGAAGAATTTGTAAGTTCTTAAGTTTTGTATCTACATCCCATTATTCTTCAGTGGAACATGTATAATCCAGCATGGTCATTCAAGTGAAAGGAGAGTAAAATTGATTTTCGAGATGTGGGTTCTGTTTTGAGCTTACATTGACCCAGAGGCATGCAGACAAGTCTGTTGGCATGCTGGGGTGCAGCGGTGGTGTCTCTGTCACCTTGGTTGTCCTTTTCCACTCTGACCATGGCTGGAGCATCTGGCCCACAGCACGGGAGCAGGGTCCCTGCATGGCTCAGGTGGTCGCATACATTTATGAGTCTGCTGTGAAATATTCAGACAAAGCTGAGAGCACTTTCTTATAGTACTGCTCCATGGAAGTGAAATAAAGGCCCATCTGAAGATGTGCGTTGCCATCCAGTGCAGCTCGCCGAGCAGGGGCCCCACTTGGCCCGGTTTCCCTGTCTGATGGGGTGAAGTCAGAGCCTGTTAGTGGGTGGACGTGCCCGCCAAGGCTGAGGGCACTGTTCTCTTGGCAGCCGTGTTCCAGGAAAGGCAGCCCTTGCTGAAGAGCAGCTTGGTATAGGGCAGGTCCTGGGGGCCAAGCTATGCTCTGCCCACCTGTAGCTGCTCGTCTCTGTTCCCTGGGGACTGCCCTCTCCCCCGAGACAGGAGATTTGGAGAGGGCAGCCTTGGATAGGACACAAGGACCCTGTGCTTTCCCCGTTGTGGGGGTGATGTGCTGAGTTGGGGATTCCCCTAAGGCTCTTCCCTGGGACAAAAGTGGCAGCTTGCTGGTGACAGGTTACCTGGGCGCTTGGTTCGTCCTAGTCAGCTTTAAACCAGTATAACCAGGATTCGGGGTACACTTGGAACATAAGCCTTTTCAGCTCACAGAAGCACCGCTGGGCTGGCTCCAGGTGGGCCTGTGCTCGTGGCAGCCCAGGCCAGTCCGCGCAGGCCTGGCTCATGTGCTGTACCGTGCCTTTCTCTGTTTGCTCCTAGGCCAGGTTCACCATCGCTCCTCCGACCCTCGGGGTTGCCCCTGTCCCTTGCAGACAAGCTGGTGTGGAAGGAACTGCATCCCTGAAGGCCGTGCACCACATGTCCTCCCCAGCCATTCCCTCGGCATCCCCCAACCCGCTCTCCAGCCCTCACCTGTACCATAAGGTGCGTACCCCCTCCTCTGCTGTGCCATGGGGTGCCTTCCCTCGTGCGTGTGTTTCCTCCCCACCAGTGCATTCGTGTTAAATCTCTCAAGAAGAAATAGTCTCCTTACTCAGCACAAGCTGCTCTTAACGCCTTGCCTGGCTGCCCAGCGTACAAACGAGATCTGACGTAGGCACAGGTCAGGAGGAAGACGGTCGTTTCCTTGTTCACATTCATTTGGTGCTGAATAGTTGGTTTTCTGCCAAATAATGTAGTCGTCAAGAAGCAAACACTAAACCATGAGTCAGTCTGGCTGTACCTCTAGGTGAGGTGCTGTGTCCTCCAGCTGCTGCTTCCCACGCTGGGCCGCGACGTGATGGGTGGTGGGCTGCCTTGGGGTGACCCGCCTCGGGTCTCAGGAGGACTTGCGGTGCTTCTTTTGGCTTTGGCTTGTCTTTGTCTTGCTTGGTGCAGTAGAGTGCCTGTGAAAGCAGCATGCTGTTGCGTCCCATGTTTGCAACACGCCCTTGTGTGTGTGTGTGTGTGTGTGTGTGTGTGTCCGTGTGTCCGTGTCCCGCACCCAGGCTCCTTTGCAGCGGTCCCAGGCCCCTCAGCCAGTCAGTGGAATCCCACTTTGCCGTGTGCTTATTCTCGGGTCAGCTCTTGGGTCCCGTGTCAGGAGACTCCGCTTCTTAGTCCCGCTGGAAGTGGTGTAGTGGAGCAGCCCTTCCTGGAGCTCTCCTTCCTGGAGCTCCCCTTCCTGAGGCTCCCCTTCCTGGGGCTCCCCTTCCTGGGGCTCCCCTTCCTGGGGCTCCCCTTCCTGGGGCTCCCCTTCCTGGCACCACGGTGCTCTGTCCCAGTGCTGTGCTCGCAGTTGCGTTCCTGGGGGTGAGGCGGTGGGTTTGCACGAGGGAAGGCAGCCTCTGTGTTTGCTGTGGCTTTCCCTCTGCTGGGCTCCTAAAGCACCTGGCAGTACATGGGGCTTGGGAGGCAGCCTGAGCACAGGCAGCCATGGGGGGTGGGCGTGAGAGCAAGGCACGGCTGGGGAGGGCAGACAGGGGCTTCTTATCCTGCGAGCTGGCCCTAAGCTGGCCCTAAGCCTGGGATCGATGGAGCTTGCAGTGGCCCTGCCTGGCCTGAGAGTCCCAGGGACACGCGGCTGTCTGCCCTGGGAGGTGGAGTCATGGTTTCCGTCCCATGGCCAGTGTCCACACACTCTTAGCCTCTGGCGTTTTCCCCTTGGAGATGAGTGGAGCTTGCTGCTGCTGGGGCTGCTGCTGGGGCTGGGGTGGGCATGCGCTCTGCCTGCTGCTGCATCCCTCCCTCTCTCTGTCTCTGCAGCAGCACAACGGCATGAAGCTGTCCATGAAAGGGTCCCACGGCCACACACAGGGCGGCAGCTACAGCTCAGTGGGCAGCGGAGGCGTGCGACCCCCTGTGGGCAACCGGGGCCACCACCAGTACCGCACTGGCTGGAGGAGGAAAAAACACACGCACACGAGGGACAGCCTGCCCGTGAGTCTCAGCAGATAATGGCTCCGGGCCTCGGCACTGCAGGCCACAGCCTCGGCGCCCACTGATCACTCTGCATGTTCCTTCGTGTGGTGGTCGCGTCCATCCTCAACATCTCCTGTGCTCATCTGTGAAGCCTTATTGCCGTGGACGAGCGCTGCCTCCGGAGTCTGCACTTAGGGGAGCCGGGGCGGGCACTTGCTGGCTGACGGGAGAGCCCTGCCGCCCCCTGGTGGGGGTTTTCATTTCCTGTTGTCAAGCGACGGAGGAGTCAAGGCCGCTCCCGGGCGCTTCCCAGCGGGTAGGGTAGGGTTGGAGGCTGAGTGTTACTGCCCTTGCGTTTCGTTTGAGACTTAAGAACTTTTTCTATGTAAATATTGAAATCTTATGATTTGTGCAATAATCAGATATTTTTTATTTAATTTCATATTTTCACATAAGTTATATTTAAGGGAGGAGGGAATTTTTTTTAAACAAGCTTAGATCCTTTCCCAAGTTGCATTTTCTAAGTTGGGTTCACCATGTTGGCTGGTTGTCTGATAAGCATCATTATGAACACGTGACATGAGAGGTTTGGGGTTTCATTTGCTGTCTTTTCTTTTGGTCAGAGGTCAGTGGAGGGGGCCACGTTCCCAGCCAGTTCTGGGTGGGGTTTGTTGAGTCTGAGGCCCCATCCACCAGGCCTGCCCTGGGCTTCGGGCCGCCGGCCCACTCTGACCATGAGCTCAAATGTTTTGGTTTTGGTTCTTTTAAACTAGACAACAAATCCAGCATATAAAGTGCCAGAGTATAACTTTCTAGGGGAAGAGGTGGTCACATTAAAAACCTGCAGAGCGGTGTGACCCTGGAAAGGCCTCAGGCAGCCTCCGTGCATGGCCTGTGATGACGGCTGGGGCTCATTACAGACAACGGCACCCAGTTTCGGGAATGTGGAGAAAGGAATTCCGTTGATTCCGTGGAGGAATCTGCATAGCAGTATGCATTCGTTCTGTAAGAGCGGATACCGAGAAGCACCTGCGCCGCCAGCGCACCACCACGTGGCCCAGCTCGGCGGAGTGTGCCCGCGTGGTGGGCGGCACCGCTGTGCTGGAGCACACAGGTACCCTGCGCGAGTGTGCTCTGCCACCACGACCACTGTCTCTGTTACCTTTTTTTTTTTTTTTGAACAAGAATCTTTCCACCCTGGCAGCCCTGAGTGTGCAGCACGCTGCAGCTGTTGCAGAGTGGGCTGCGTCGTGGACTTGCTTTGCCAGGGCCGCGGGCCTGCTGCTGCACACGGTAATAGGCTTGTTTCGGGAGCCCACAGTGGAGGCTATCCGGCCGGAAAGCTCCTGGCCACTGCCTTCAGATGCGCGGCGGCAGTGGAGTCCCTGGCCAATGTCTGCTGGCGATGGACATGGTGAGGAGGAGCTTGCACACCAGTCTGCCCCATGAAGCAAACGGGGCCCGTGGCCGGTGCTGCGGACTGTGCACGGGAGAGCCAGGGGCCCTGTGGCGACAGGTGTCTGCAGCCCGTGGCGATTGGAATCACCCAAGATATTTAAAAATATTTAAATTATGAACCTGTTGACGAAGAGTATTTATGAACACCGACCCGTAGGCACGTACTAATCTACACGTTAGCAATACTGACTGTAAACCTACGCTAGGGAACCACTGTGGGGGTGGCAGCGCCCGGCAGTGCGAGCTCGGCCTGGGCACGGCCGCGGGCACGGGCGCTCGTCGTCCCCCTGTGTCGAGCAGATGCGTTGGCCTGGCTGCCTCGGTGGTCCTGCACTACAGGTTTAACAAAGAGACACCATGTTTAGATTTTTTGGTGCGCAGACAACGATGTGGAAGCTAAAATTGACATATTTTTATGTAAAGTTTTTCTATTCTTTCATTTTTAATAAACTTTGGAAAGCAGTCTCGTGTGAGTCAGTGCTTTCCTCGCGTGGGCAAGGTGCCTTGTGCCATTGCCAGTGTCTGGTTTATGTAGGAATCAAGTGGGAGTATGGGTCGTGGGTATTCCTGGGGTGGGTGGGGTCACACGGGGTTGGGTACAGGTCCTGTGCAAGGCCAGAGTGGGCGGAGGCCCTGTTCTGAGCCACGTGGCCACCCAGAGCCTTTGGCCAGTCCTCTGTGCGCCTGTTCTGACAAGCTCACCTGTGCCACGCAGACCCTGGTTTACTGTCACCCTGTACTTCCAGCTACCAGACAGTCACAGAGCTTAAGATGCAGTTTAGGGGTGCTGGGCTGTGCATAGCTAGCATCACAAGGCCCTAGTTCAGTCCCTAGTGCTACAAACAACAGCAGCAGCAACAAAACAGCTTCGGCTTCCATTTGCACACCGGTGACACGACCCTGCATGTCGCCCTGGGGTGTCTTTTCAAGGCGTCAACGCTGACCCGCATACAGGAATGGCTATCTGGATAACATGCTCATCCTGCGTTCCTCCCCCACGGGGAGACACTGTGTGGTGACAGTCTGGCTTAGTCACTTGCTTGTCACCGTGGCGTGGTACCCCACATCTGCACCTTGAAGGGGGAGAGGTTATTTCGGCCCATAGGTCATAGCAGTTTTAAGCCTGCGGTAGGCTGCTGCCAGGTAGAAGCAGCCTGTGCGGGTGCAGGAGCGCTCAACCAGTGACGCAAGGGGGCGGAGCCAGGGTGGGGCACGTCCTTCGGGACACGCCCATCGCCCCCCCCCCCCCCCAGCCAGGCCCCGCCTGCTGACTGGCAGCTCTGAAGTCGTCCACAGTTGATGGCGGAGGAGCACCGCGCTCCATATCATCCCCTTCCACTCAGGAGGCTGTGGAACGTGTAGGCCTGAACCACGATGAGGCACCGCGGGAGCAGAGCGAGTCCACCAGCTCCTGTGTAGTGTGGGAGGGAGCCCTGCGGATCTGGGGTGAGGCAGGAGGAGGGAGTGAGGCGCGGTCACTTTGAATCCAAGACCCCCGGAGCACGGCAGCCACATGGGCTGAGACCCTACACCTTCCCGAGCGGGAGCGGCGCTCACCCGAAAAGGGGAGGGAGGGAGGATGCAGCTACCTGCCGCCGGTCCGCTCGGCCCTGCGCTCGAGGTGCCAGTGGGTGACCATGCCATGGCCCTGTTGGCCGAAGACCGCCGAGGGTGAGCGGTCGCGTCTGGCTCTTCCTAGCCAGAGCCTGTGCCTTCTCTGTTTCACGTGGCCACCCCAGCTCCGCTGTGTCCACTCAGCCCCCTGCAATAAGATCGTCCCCACCTCCCTCAGGATGCTGTCGGCTCCGATCCCGGAGCTGGGAGGAAAGCCTGGCTCCTGGCTGTCGCCTCGTCCTGTGCCACAGTGAGATGCGTAGTGGTGGCCAGGGTGTGGTCACGTGTGTGGCCCCGATGCATGTGCATCCACATTTCCTGCTAACCACGTGCCAGAGGCGGTCTCCACGAGGATCCCGCGTAGTGTGGCTCCCCAGATGGCCCGATTGATAGTAGGTGGTGGCTGCCACTGGAGATGCCACCCTCCCCCGACTGTTCGAGAGCCACAGCAAGTACGTGGCTGCCTGTGTCTCTGTGGCCAATTGGGGCCAAGGATCAAAGAAGCCCAGGGTGTGAGGGAGGGCCAGGTGTTGATTTGAGAGCGTCAGGCCCCTGGAGAGCAGATCAAGGCGCCCCATTGTTCAGGGGCTTCTAGAAAAGAGTCCTGGGGGTGTCCTGGGGAGCCGAGTGCCTTGGTACAGTGGGCTGTGGGGAGGATACTGGGGCTTCCTGCCAGGGCTGCTCTTTCCAGGGAGCACGGTGGTGTCCTTACCAGCTGGAGGCCCAGTCTTCAGGTCTGAGAGCTTTGTGGGGAAGGGGACCCTTCCAGGTCTCCTCAGCAAATCTGGACCCTGGATGTGCTGGGCTGGGAGAACCCTGAGGATCAGAGAGGGCAGAGGCAGCCGCATAGCTGGCCTCTCAGGGCCAGGGGACCAGTGATGGTAGAGCCGCCAAAGCCCCCTCCTGGCCGACAGCAGCCAGAGCGAGGAGTCCGTGAGTGCTCAGAAGACCGCCCCTTAGGGCTGCAGCCACCAGCTTCAAAGCCGTGGTGGGCCAGGCTGCGCCCTCAGCAGCAGCTGCAGCAGGGGAGGAAGCCCTTCTGCCCTGGGCTCCTTGCCCACCAGGATGGTGTGTGGAACCTGACCACAGTCCTGCTGCTGTGGAGGGATGAGGCAGCCTGCCCTCTGCCCAGAGCAGCCAAACTTCCGGCCTCTTCATACACAGCAAGCACACACACACACACACACACACACACACACACACACACACATACACACACACGTATGCGTGTGACCCTTCTCCTGTCCTGCCAGCCCTGGAGCCTGCTGAGGCCTCACCTGTCCAGAAAAACCTCTCCTTCGCAGAACTCTCCCCTGCTCCTCTCCTTCCTGTCTCCCAGCAGTCC